>PVJX010010372.1:0-57290 GCA_004027295.1 Dolichotis patagonum | reverse complement strand
TTTGAGTGAAGTATTCCAAGCCCTAAAAGAAAATAACCTCCAACCTAGATTGAAGTACCCTGCAAAACTGTCTCTCAAAATAATGGAGAAACAAGATGCTTCTATGTCAAAGAGGAACTGGTGGAGTTGATGACCACCAATCCAACTCTACAAAACTGCTGAGCACATTCTAGAGAGAGAGAAAATAAACACCAGTATTCCAGGAACAGTGACAGTGACAGTGAAATGAAGGAGAAAAGTAGGTAACCAATGACAGAAAAATAGCATAGCATAGATGAGACAAAGAAGATTGGCTCTGATCTCTAACATAGATGGTCTTGATACAGTAACAAAAAGAAACACAGGCAGAGTAGATCAGAAGACAAGGTCCATCAATGTGCTCTGAATAGGAAATATAATCAACCTGAAAGTGGGTTAATGAATTGAAAGTCAAAGATGAGAAAACAATGCTCTATATGACAAGGAACTTAGGAAAAATAAGGACAGCTCATGCAGCACTTGCAGATAGGCTGAAAGGTCACAACATTTTTTTGCAGTTGAATACTACTCAGCTATAAGGAAGGAAAACCTTGAGGCTTTAGTAGGTAAAGGAATACAGCACAAGATCAAACTCAGGGGTAAAAAGCTTCAGAACCACTTAGGTAGATAGCAGGTTGCCCCCTAATCTAAAAACTAAAAGAGGTAGTGGGACCCAAAATGTAACAAAGCACCCTGTGAAAGTGAAAGGGGAAGAATTGTCTAATAAAGGAAGGCAGAGGACATTGTTATCAGTGTTAACAGTGATTTAAAATCCACATTATTCTTACTACTCTGTTTAGTTTGATTTTATTCTGATCTAGTCTGTCTACTCATACTGGATTTGAGGGCACAGACAGCTATCCCCAAAATAGCAGATATACTAGAGTAACTATCCTTAATTTCCTATTAACATAAACTGAAGCTTTGTATTACTTACACTGTGTTACTATGACTGATCTTATTTGAATCTTGTTTGTTAGATAGCTGTTTTGTCATGACTGATTGTATTTGAATCTGGTATGCTTAAGAGTGTCAAGTCTGAGAGTAGAGGCAACTACTCTGAAGATGCCAAGATTCAATAGGATACCCATTCTGGTTTGATCATTAACTGATTTTGAAGTCCTATAATGTCTCCAATGTTTTGTTTTTAATAATATTGCTTTGTATTGCTATGTTTAATTATACTATGCTTGATGATACAAACAATTCTATCAAAAATAACAAGAGACATCATAGTAACTATGGTAGATCACCTAGTACTGTGGTTTTATATGTCTTTTTTGTTTCATTTTTTTCTAGGAGTTTGTTTTGTTGTCTTGTTTTGATTTGTTATTCCCTCTAATACAGAAAGGATAGGTATACATGTAGAGGCTCTTTCATGCATAGAACTTCTAAACATTTTATGAGAATTGATTATATAATGCATGATGTAATGACAAGATACTTTGAAGAAAAAGAGACACTAAGATACCCAGTGCTAATTCCATAGCATCATGATATTAAAATCTAGCAATACTATTATTCTCTGTTCAGAGTGATATTAGTCTGTTTTCTTTTGTTCAATTTAAACATACATAAAGGTATGGACAGCTATTTTGAAGAGTATGAGAGACATGGCAGCCATTGTTGACTTCCCTATTGTCTGGCCTTGAAGACCTAAAATGCCTTTATCATCCTGTTCTTAATAGTTTAATACTATTTTGTTCAGTATGAATTCACATCACATGAAGATATGGACAACTATTTGGAAGAAAAAAAGAGACAATATGATAGACAGTGAAGATCTCTGGTGGACTTGCTTTGAAATCTGTGTTTCTTAAATTGTTTTTTTATGACCTGTTTTGTTGTGTTTAATTTTACCCTCTTTAAAATAAAAAAAAATTAGCATAAACTTTCCTTTCCAATTAACTAAGAGACACTAATAGTATATTTACCTTGAATTTTGCCTTTCCTTCCTTTCCCTTTAAGTCCCTTGTAGTTCCCCTTTTAAATATTTACTTCCCATTTCATAATATCTATCATACATTCTAGACCATATTTACTCTTTCAATTTCTTAATCCAAGGTCTAATTTCTTCTTAATTTTATCTGTGGACATTTAGTTGTTCAGAAGGATATTATTTAATTCCCACATGTTTATGGAGTTTTTGTAAGTTTTTTCAATTGATCTGTAATCTAATTGCATTATGTTCTGACAATTTCCATGGAATAATTTCAAGTCATTCAAATTTACCTATATACATTCTGTGAGTTACAATGTAGTCTATTCTAGAGAAGTCTTACATGCAGCTAAGAAGTATGCATTTTCTGATATTATGGAGTGTAACACTCTATAGATATCACCTTAGCCTATTTGTTCAAAAATTTGGTGCAATCCTGATATTTCTCTGTTGACTTTTATCTAGTTGATCTATCTGAGACATTGAGTGTTGAAGTCCCTCAGTATAACTATGTTAGTGCATGTTTTACTTTTCATCTATTTTAATATTTGTTTAATATAGTTGACCACATGGATATTTGGTGCATATATATTTATGATTATTAACTGTTCCTCTTCACTTGTTCCTTTTTCAATTATGCATTCTTATTCTTTTTTCTATCTCCATCAGTCTTGGTTTGAAATTCACTTTGTATTAAAGTAAACTAGCTACCTTTGTTTTTTATAGGCTCCTGTTGCATGAAGTATTGCTTTCTATCTTTTGACTTTCAGTCTATGAATTTTTTTTTCTTTTTACTTAAATGTATTTCTTGTTTGGGGCATTGTGTTGAATTTTGCTTCTTCATACATTCTTCCAGTCTGTTTCTTTTGATTGGTGAACTGAGACCATTAACATTGACAGTTATAAATTTAATTATGTATAGCACTCCTTGGGAGCCTTGATGAAATATAGACTATGATTCAGTAGATTTGGGATAGTACGCCAAAATCTGCATTTTTAATAAACTTCCAAGTTCCAGTTGTTATTATATTGTGGAGCCAGTTTCACAATAAGAAATAAAAGTCTTCCATCCTTATGTTTTTTAATGCGTAACAGCATTTCATAATACAATAACTTACAATGAATATTATATGTATATACTGGAAATATAAGCATGATATTATGATATTATAAAATTATAAAGATTACTAATCACTACTATGCTATTTCATAATATTAGTGGATTTTTTACATTTATTCTTATGTTCCTTAAGATTTAATTTAACAAAAGTATCCAAGAATAAATAATTATGGTCCTTTATACTGCTTTCTTTTAATGTCATAGTTCCAGTAGGTTATAAACTATTCTTTGTGGTCAATAAACACAAGGGTTACACTTAATAAGAACAAAGTGACTTATTTTTAAATTGCAGCCTTTTCCTCAGAGAATCAGTGTTCTCATCTGAAAAGTAGAGCAATCTAAGAAAAGAAAATCTCATTTACAATGTATTCAAATGTTGAAGCCAGTGTAATGATGCTAAGTGATGGGTTTATCTCATGATGATCTGAATAAAATCATTCTACAGAGTGTATAAATATATGAGTACCATGAGTGATACAGTAATGAATAAATACCCTTTTTCTAATTTATACTTTAGGATCATCTGCATATATTTTGGTATTTATGTATTTTCAATTGGGTACATTAAAATGAATTGCATTACTGCATAGTTTCATCATTGACAGAATCATGTATCATATATAATGGGCATTTTCACGTCTTGATTATTTGCATACAAAATATGATCAGGTTTTAGAATCTAATAAATTATATTTTGATATCATATAAACCCTAATGAGGTTCCAGATCTTGAAATCTCTATAACTATTGATACATTTAGTAAAAACAAATTGAAAGATATAAATACTAAAGAAATATATTATATATATATATATATTCAAAATCTTATTGCAAACATGTTCATTAATAGGACAATATTCTTTTCATTGTTTTGAATAGTAGGGGTCTGACCCAAGGTAAATGAATCTCTTCCTGTTATTGCAAACTGAATGTCAAAATTGTAGAAGACTCTGATCATTTAAATCAACTAGCAGTTGGAACATATAGTAATAACAAGATACTGAGCACCTCCATGAATGTAAAAATATGTAAGAAGAAAAAGTTGCCTAGGAGCACAAGGTCATCAGTGAAAGCACATTCATAGAGCTGCAAAGCTCTCATAAGAAGCTGGCAAGAGGCATTTGGTGAATGTCCAGAATCCAGTATTGCTTAAAAAAGAAAAGAAATCTTATGTTCATGATCAATAATCCTCTAGGAGACTGGAGATATATTCTTCTGTGGGAAAGGTGTATCTTTTATTAATATATCCATCCGGTTTTCTGAGATTTCTGCTGAAAATGTGATATTCTCAATAGTCATTTAATTTCTGAGATGCACTGGTTCTGGAAAGAATTCTAAAGGGTAATTGGAAATACCCACATAAATTACCATCACATACAGATTCAAGACAAAAAATTCAATAGTATATTATCTGAAAGAATTTTTAATGTAATATTGATTTTGAAAATAAAAGGATGGGAAATTATACCAGAGTTAGAACTAGGAAAGGCACATATGATAGAATTTTACTTTGCAGACATATTATTTTTATTATAAAACCATGCTAAATTGTGATGGATTTATAGCCTGGCAAAGTAAATAGCTATAATAAGAGAGTTACACAAAGGCTGTGTGATACACACATAGCTTGTGTGTCCAACTAGTATATATATATAACTGTCACCAGCACAGCAAAGAATAATTATTCTTTAAGCACAAGGCTTCCATTAAAGATATTCTTTCCCATCAAAAGAATACAGCTGCTATTCTATTTTATAGAATTATAGAAGTCAAAGTGTAGCAAACACAAATTCCTGGAGGCAAAGGAAATTTTGAATATCACTTTTGTGGACTCCTGATTTTAAATGGTTGATAATAGTGTCCTATACTAGCATAGAGAACATGTAATGAAAATTCAAGGAGAGAAGCAAATATGTTAGCTCCATTTGATTCCCCCATAAATTGTTTATTGACTTCTTATTATATGCAAATAAACATGTGTGAAGTGCTATGCATAAAACATGCATGATGACATATGGAAAATAGATATTTTAATGAAAATTTCGATAAGGGAAGACAGTTCACTGGCTGGGACTTGAAATGGGTAAGGGTAGGGGATTTAAGAGCATAAGAAATGATACAAAGCAAGAACATACAGGCAAGAGTTATCTCAGTGTTACCTCTTTTAGCCACCTTTCTGGAAAAAAAAACATTAGCAGATGAAATTAAACAAGCATATGAACATAAAACACATGCATAAGCATATGGCTATTATATATGCACATGCATGTGTCCCAGTTTTGTTCCCTATGAACATAACAGGTGTAACTTGCTTTGAAAATATAACCTAAATTTCAGAAGTTAGTGTTAGATTTCAAAACTGAATAAAAATTGTATTTAATTTTTACTAATCATCTTAATACAAGTTTTATAACCTGGGGTTTCCAATGAAAGTTATTCCCAAGTCTTTACTGAAACTTGGTCATATAATGCTACAAACAATCTTGTAATAAAAGCTTAAAATTGCAAATTTTTATCTTAAAATTGAATGTGGGATTTATAGGCATTGTCTGATTTCTGCTAATTTTGTGACTGAATCATATTTAAGTATTAATTAATATGTGTCCATATTTAAAAAGACATAAAATCTTCTGGCAAGAGTAGAAAGAGGTCATGAAACAAATAACATATCTAGTTCCCATGTTAAGAAGAGAAATTTTTTGACAAATTTTCAAAGATTTTTTTCTTTAGGTTATCTATCTATCTATCATCTCATAAAAAAAGAGTTAAAACACTTAATCAAAAGTATTATTCAATAGTCTGCACAATCAAGTAGAATAGTGTTTGACATTTTATTCATTTCAGTTTAATTGATTTGCTTTTTTGCTGCACAATTTGTATCCTGTTTAATACTTTTTGTTTGCTTGCTTTTAGCTTGAAAATAGTTTAGCTCCAGGTTACTTACCTAATAAAACTCATCCCCAGGTTTGTATTCTGAGAGAAAATCAGGTGTGATAAGAATTTATAGGGATGTTTCACTGGATGGAGGTGGGATGTGGGTTATGGATGAATGGTAGATAATAGAGCACGCTATGGAGTCAAGTTGAAAGGGCACAAGTGAATCCTTTGGGTTGTTTGTCACTAAAACTGATGGTAGGTAAATTACTTAATTCTTCTCAACTTGATTTCTTATCTATGCTGGGGATATAAAATAATGATAAAATGAATTCTAACTATGGTTCCTGTATGAGTAAATTGTGAAGTGAACAGAAGCATTCCTGTGATGTACAAACTGTGATTTAATGTATCTCCCAATAGGGAGAATTGAATCCAGTGGAGCACATGAAGATACTACAAGAAGCCAGGAACAGAACAAGGAATTTATTCCTTTAGGAAAGGGATGGATTCAAAGGTAATGGTGTTTAAAAAGAGAGATGGAAAAAATAGAAAACAAAGAGAGCTATTTTCAGAATTTATAAATAGATCACTCCAAAAAAGTTTGTATAGATATTTTAATTACTTATATAAAATAATATTCAGAAAAATGATCACATATTTTATCTTCCAACTGTACTCAGTACACATCTGTCTCTACTACAGTTTGTTTGAAATAAGTCTCAGTGTTTAGGTAATCTGAGCTTGAGTGAAAAAGTGTTATTAAGGGATAAATGGACTACAAGGAAAGCAGATGTTATTATTGTACTGCTCTTTCTCACCTCGTATGACATCTGTGGCAAGTCACTTCAGCTCACTCTTTAAAGTAGAAATAGAGTCTGACTTCTCCTGGATTCCATTTTCTCTATGCCACTATCTTCTTCATCTCAGTTATGGCATGAACCTCCAAGTGGTCTCCCTAATTCTATTTCTGACTTTCTTTCATAGAAGTGATACTTAAAACCTAAAAATTCCATCTTGCTTCTGTTTCAGCCTTTCAATAATTTTTCATTTCACCTACAATAAAATCAGATTCCTTTTATAGTCTGAAATGTCACCATTGTCCCTAAGCCTCTCCTACTCAGATCTTATTTCTTTGGTCTTTTCTCTTTGCTCACTCACAGTTTTTACAGATGTTGATAATCTATTTCGGAAATCTCTTCATTGAGAAACATTTGTTGTTTACTCTATCTTTCAACTTTTTCTTGATATCCCTAAACCCTACATGCTTTTTTTCTTTATGTTTCTCTTTACATTAAATAGTAGTTTACCTTATCGTCCTTTGTTCCCCCCTGACAGTGGTAGCTTCTTGTGTTCTGTTGTTTTGCTATGTATTTCTTCCTGCACTCATATTTCTACATGTGATATAGAGAAGATAATCTAGTAATAAACTGTTGGAAAAAATAAAGTCATATATAATATCATAGGAACATTTTCTTCAGCTGACTCCAAATCTGAAATACCTACTTACATATATCTCTATGATTTAATAAATGATCTTAAGAAATATTTAGATGTCACCCACATTAGCCCTAATGCAGTCAAGGGGGCAAATTTGTGTTTCCCTGCACAAGAATCACATCTGTAGAACAAAAATCTCAGAAAAGCTCTTTGGAATAATTTAGGATTGCATTTTCATGGAGTAACTAATTTAAAAGTTAAGTAAAAACTTATTTTGATATACATGTTAGAGAGCAAAAAGTTTATTTAAGAAAAGATTGCATTTCAGAACATGAATATATCTGTTTAAATTTATCTTCTTGAGCTAATGGAAAACTATAGTACTAAAACTGTTACTGAAACACCAATATATTAATTTAACATACATGACTCTTTTTCTTTTATTCAATGCTTCTGTGTGCCAGTTTATATATTTATTGCCAGTTGATGGTTAATCTAAAGTAATTAGAAAAATCATTAATCAGACACATTTGCATGGGTTTCAGTGTATGTGTTCATGTCAGTGTAAATGTCTGTGAACATAACATGTGATACATTGGAGTACTTTTGTTGTGAATGTACTTTTTGTTTATGTATATCAATATGCACACACATATGTAAGGGCTTAAGGATTTAAAATGATCTTCTGATCAAATAGAAAATTGTAATATGGAAGTTTTATTTTTTATATAGATTTGGTTATATGTGTCGAATTCCTAGTTTTATATTTTCTTCACTACTTAAAATTGGTCTGGGGAGGTAAGTTTCAGATTGCAATGAAAATTGAAGTATTACCACCTTCTATACTGTGAAATTTTGTTTAAAATCTTTTATAGCTGAAAAAACTGCAATTTATAGTGTACTCATGGGCTAAAAACATGCAATTTGTATGTCCATTTACACATCTATTATAAAGCTTTGAGAGATAAAAATCTTTATGCAATTGCCATTTTCATTTCAATAAACATTTACACAGAAATTGGGTTGATTTATTATAAAGGAAGTTTGCTTCTTTTCATGAACTGTGGCATTTAATTTTTAGAATTGAAGCAGTATTTTTTGATTTATGTTGGCATTAATAACACTGACTCTGAGAAAATCACCATTCCCTCCCGGCTGGGCACTCCCCTTGGGAGGATAGGTCACGGCTATCTACCAGCAGCATCCACAGCTGTTCATGCTGATGCGGATTTGAGTGTTACTTCCTTGACAGAGGTCACAGAGAAGCAGTAGAAGATAATTTTATGAGGCACCTGCTATATTTGTGGTTATAGTCATTCTTCAAGATTGACCTACAAACTTTAGCTTCTGAGAGAAAATAACATTAAATTCAGATGCAGGAGCTCATAAATGGAAAGCTGTAACAAATGAACTTTCATGTGAATGAAATGTTATCTTCAATGGAAAAATCAATATAGTTAAAACCAATAAAATGTTGGTTTCAAGGGAAGCTTACATAGAGGTCAAAATGGATATATTTAACTTGAAAAACTCTAAAGTATTATATAAAAATACAGCTAGGGCATGCTTTATGTGACAGTTAATGCTTAGGCTTACCTATAGCGCTTAGTTATATTATATTCTTTAAAGTTTTCATTTTTTAGTAAACTAAAGGTTTCAGTGAAACAGCATTGCAATAGGTAATATTCTACTATTTAATGCAAGTAAAATCTATTCTCAAAAATTTTTAAAAAATCACATTTATAAACTAACTTACAATGTTGAAAGACTAACTCTGTAGAATGCTATTTCAGTCTCCTGACTCCTGCTTTTGGCCACAAATAAAAGTCCTCTATCAAAGAATTATCTCTGAAATCATAATCATGTTTATATATTGCCTTATTATTTCTATGATATTGGTTAAATTACATAAATTTGTTGAGTTTAATCACCTACAAAATGAATAGTAAAACACTATGAAGTAATTCAACATTAAATAACAAAAAAGTACAAACCATTTATAAAATATATGCTTGTTAGTAGATATTTTAAAGTGCACAATATATAACTTCTTAGAAAATAATTTTTAACCTAGCTCTAAATAAGCTTACAAAAAACTAAATAGTTATTTTTAACACTTAGGAGCACATTGTTTTCTTGCCATTCCATTTTTTTCTTTTTTAATTAATTTGTCTCAGCAAACGTTTTTTACTTTACTATTGTATGCATGGCTCAGAATCAGTGGTGCATATGTTATGACAGCAAGCGGTCCCATTCAAAGAGATGATTATAACCTAATTATCTGTATTAAAATATAAACAGTTATACTTGATAAAATAAATAATAGAAAGCTGTATCACATTTAGAAATTGTATAGAGGAAAGGAGTTTTAACCCTGTCTGGAAGTTGGTACTGGACAAGGGGAAGATTGTCATAAGGAAGATTCACTGAGATAAATCAGTGGTGCCTGAATATTAAGAGGACTCTAGCCTTCTAATGATTTCCAGCAAAAACAGAAGGAGGACAAAATTTCCTGAAGCTGAATTTTATATTATATTATACACCTCTCAGATTACTTATTGAAGGAACAGAAGAACAAGAAAATTGCACATGGATTGTGTACCTTTTGTGCAGTTAACTTCAGCCTCATACAGAAAGTACCTAGAAACACTGAAGCAATTTAAATAGTCTGGTGATACGTATTTGACTGTTTTGTAAAATACAGTTTCTTAGTTGCTTTTCTGTCATGGCTGAGACAAAATATGTAACACCAAAAGTTAAGGAGGAAAGATTTGTTTATTTAGCTCTGTTTGTTGATGTGTCAATTCATAATTGACAGGCTTTAAGGCAGGGTAGTATGGTAGAGGGCCAACCATTCGTGATGGTGGAATACACCAAAAACAAGAGAGGAGAGGAATGTAAGCTTCTTTCTATACCTTATATTGTACACAAGCTCCCTATCCTAGGGCATTTATAGCACTTGTACCTTTAATCCCAGCGTTAGACCATGAAATCAATTATAAACTCTAAAAAGAGTCATCTGTAAAAAACCCACACCTCACGACCCTGTAAGACTTTGGTGGAATACCCACATATAAGCAGTAATATTGTATGTCTGTCCCCTCAAAGACTCATGCATATTTCTTTATGCTAAAGGCATTTTGTGCATCTCCAAGCATTCCAAAATACCTAGCAGTTTTAGCATTACTGAAAAATCCAAGTCACAAGTCTCCTCTGAGATGTAAGGCAAATTTGTAACTGTGAGCCCTTGTGCAAATGAAAAGAACAGTTTCAATATTCCATGGCACAAGATAGACATTTTCATTCCAAAATTTACAAATAGGAGCATACAAAAGAATGGGACCAAAAACAAGTTCAAAATCCTACAGGACAAATAAGTCCTCTAGTTCCATGAGTAGCATCCAAGGCAACCTGTGACAAGGTGTGAAATCCAAGGAGCTAGAGTGGCTCCTTCCCTGTGACACTTCTGGTACTTATAGCTTCCATGATTTCTCTCTTGTGTAGGCTTTGCTCCCTCCTTTCTACTTTCCTTAGGTTACTCATGTTCCTGTCTTCTCCAAACTTCTGGAGTCTCTACTGAATCTTTGACTTCACACTCACAACTTCATGCACTACCCTTTCAGGGACACACTGTCTGTCCTTCTAGGCCTTCTTAAATTTGAATGGAAGCCTTTCTGAATCCACAATTCTTCTATTCTACATGCATCTAATACTAGTTCCATGTGGATGATGCCAAGGTCTGCTCCCAGCAGGAAAAGTAGCCAGAACTATCTGTGTCTTGGGATCAAGTGACTGGATTACTGGGCATTCTGAATCCAATAATGAGGAACATATTCTCTATGTTTCCACTATTTGGGAACATGATGTGGCTGCTGCCATTCTGCAATATTGTGCTCCATGAACTTCATCTCAGTGCAGTCTTTCACTTTTCCAATTTTGAGGTTGCAAAAGTGGAGTCTTGCTGCTTCTTTAGATGCCCATGAGATATCTTTTCTATTCTGTTTTTTCTCTGCAAATAAGAGCTCCTCTGCTGAACTTTGCAGTCCACAATATTACTGGAGCTTCCTTTTTGGCCAAATTCACAATGTTTTTATCATTTATCTGGTGTCTTTACTCTTGATTCTCAACATAAATCTGGCTATAAGCCCCAAAAGTAGCCTTGCCACTGCCATAACATTCAGCTCCCTTGAAATGTTTTTCCAAAAGTAGTCCTCCACCTTTAATCTCAGTCTCAGGCAAAATCTCTGTACATGAGAAAAATACAGATAAAATTTGCCATCCAGAGACCAACAACCAGTGTGTTTGCCTTCCCATTGGAAAACTCCTGATCTTGGTCCTAACTAGCTTTCTGGTCTTCTGAGCTCTGATGAGAATTTCCCATATAGAAAAGTGAAAATTGTCACAACTCTATTTTTTAGTGGGGATCTCTAAATCATTCAAAATTCTTCCCAAAAGCCACCCTTAAAGACTCTTGAATCACATGGTCAAACATAGAGACACCAACAACCCCTCTTCTGGGACCAAATTCAATCTTAGTAATTTTTCTTTTATTTCTGAGACAAAATACTTGATACCCAAGGTTGAAGGAGAAAGCTCACAGTATTTGATGGTGTCAGTTCATAATCAACTGGTTCTAAGCCAGGGTGGTATGACAGGGGCAACAGTCTATGGTAGTGTGAGACTACAAAAGCAACAAGAAAGTAGGGTAAAGCAAGCTTCTTTCCATCCTTAAAATTGTTTGGAAGCTACCTGCCCTTGGCAGGTGTAACACTGACACCCTAAATCCCAACATTAGACCATAAGTCAATCTTAAACTCTAGATTTAGCTGTTTCTGAAAAGTCCACCCCCCAAAACTGCATGAGTCTTTGAAGATATATGCAGACCAAAACCATAGCATATAGTAAATATGAAATCAGAATAACATGAGAAGATATGCAGAGAAAGTGAACCTTTATCTTTAAACAAAAATACTTATAAATCTTTGACAATACTAGACTGAGCAATTAAACACTGAAAACATATGAATATTTTTCATTGTAAATTAGCTGTTAGTACTGTTTCTGTTAATGGGAATTACACATTATACTTGGTCCAAATGAATCTTATTTCACAGAAAATATACATGAAAAAGAAACCTGCTTGTATATTTTCTCCACTTTTTTGAGAATTATAAACTTGATTCAGAGAGACAGAGAGAGAGAGAGAGAGAGAGAGAGAGAGAGAGAGATTTCTCTACTCTCAGGAATCTTTTTAGAAATATAGTGGTGCCTTTTAAAGTGAAAAATCAATGCATCCTGGTGCCAGAAACAGCATAGAAATTTTTTAATTGTTGGAAAATTGAAATATTTTGGCTTTGAAATTAAGAAGGACATAGATGTTATATATTGATTCAATCAAAGAACCAATAGAATCTTGATAAATAACATTTTTTAATTATCTGATTATTAAATTATACATGGATGCATTAAGATATTCATTTCAGTACTAATTATATCATTTTTCACAGTAACAGTACTTGGTTATTTTTCAATGTTTTAAATAGAATTACACAATGTTAAGAATTATCTCCTGTGATGTAATTGCAAATAACAATTTTTCAATTTCAAAATTGATTCATCAAATATAAAATACAGATTTATATATAAAAATAAAATGCATTAAAAACCACTAATAACAATAATCACAGCAAGTGGAAAAAATAGGAAAGAAATTAGATATTTTTTATTAAAACACATGAAGAAAGTCAGCCTATCATTAATGTTCCCATGTGGAAACAAAAAAGAAGAAATTTTTCCCATATATCTCTTATAAAGTATAGTTTTATTCTGAGAAGTAAGTCAATCTTTCAAATTTTAGCCAACTACTTATTATTGTTACCCATATCTTAGATAAGGTTTCTGAAATTTTCTTAGAGAGTCAATGTTTTAACAAATATTTGGAAGAAATAGAAACATAGTAAGTGTGAGTCAGGATGAAAAGTATTATAATTTAAAAAGTAGTACAAATTTAATGTATCTGGTATATAAACATTAAAACACATGAAAAAGTGCAAATATCTGTGACAATTGTTAGTTACATTACTTATTTTTTTAATTTTTAATTTTTATTAGTACATCTTTATGTACAGAATAAAAACATTCATTGTAAATTACTGGTACATGTACAAAATACAAGTGAAGTATTTTTCACCCTTCTCTACACTCTGCCTTCTATTTTGTCATCATCTAATATATTTTTATATTTTGTAAGTCATTATAAAGTTAATTATATATTTATATATTAAATGCAGAAATGGATAAAATAATAAAGGGTTTCTTTTAGATTTTTAAACATAACTTGAAAGTCATTGTTTGAATATATTTTGATTAATAAAATCTCCATAAAGATGTGAATAGTCAAACTTTGAGTACTGCGAATATTGTTTTACTTAGTATAGTTGCATGTAAATTTTAATATATAATATTATTTAATCTAAGTAATACATTAAGAAAGTATTATTTTTCATGATCCTAAGAAAAGAAATGCGATTTCTACTTGATCATTTCTTTCATCAAATCACTAAGAAAAAATTTTTCTGTTTAACCTCAACAAATATCTGTCATAGCAAATAAGTAATAGCATAAGAGAATTAATAGCTGTCATTTATAATTGGCAAGTGTTCAAAGTTCTCCCTTCTCCTTGAATTTTTTATATGTTGTCCTCTATTTTTTAAAGGAATGATATTTCAATTTAACCACATATTATACATAATGTTTCTATTATTTCATATTTAATCAATTAAAGTCTCTTTACCTAATTACCTACTGGAAAACAGAATATGTATGTATCTCTATTTTATTTTGTTTGGGTTCTTCAAAATGTCACATTCACATCAAAATTAAGAATAAAGAAGAAAAATTTCTATACATTTCCGTACTCATTCATGGTTTCCACCATTATCAATATTGATGTGTATCAGGACCTACATAACAACAGGTGATGTTTTGTGACATCTTAAAATATCCAAAATAAGTAGTTTAGATTATAACTCACTATTCTGTAGTATGCTTTTTGGTATATGTATTGCATAATAGCATGTGTCAATCATTCTAATATTTCATTGAATAGTTTCACTAGCCTAAAAATCTCCCATACTTTACCTGCTCACTCATCTTTCCTCCATGTCCTAGAAACAAGTGATCCATTCACTGTCTCTGTATTTTCACAACATATGTAGTTTGAAACATATGGAATATTGTTATGCTTGTATTTAGATATTCCCCAAAACCTTATGCACTCAGAGATGTGACTTTTGGGAGGTGATTGGATCATGGGTATGTGACACTGAATTAAGGATGCAATGCTGGATCAGACCCATAACTGGATTTGTGCTCTCCTTGTGGCTAAATGGGCTTACTGAAGAGGAAAGCCACATCCTAGGTATAAGTGTAACCAACCATTAGGCTTTTAACCTAGATGGAGTATAAAGGGACAAAAAGAAGGCAACCTCATTGCTTCCTGTCTTCCGCCCACACAGTCATAGATTGTTTCTCATCTGCCATGTCCTTCTGCCATGCCATTCTGCCTTAGAGCCATCTGACTATGAACTGAAACCTCTACAAGCCAACCTAAAATAAACCTTTCCTCCTCTAACTGGTGTCAGGTATTTTGTTCCAACAATGTGAACATAGCCAAAACATACATTAACATTTTCTGTTGACTTGTTTTATTAAGTGATGTTCAAATAAAAATACATTATCCATATATGACCAGGGTGTAGTAAGTGACATAATGGGAGAGAAAAATGACTAAAGTATGCTAGGTCTACATGTAAATCTGTCAAGGTGAAATGTGTTAATTGTGTATAAGCAATATGCCCTAATAAAAAGATAAAAAGAAAAAAAGACATTACTCCATGTCTTCCAGAATTTGGTTGCTCATTTGCTTTTAATGTTTCATAATATTCTATTAGCTGAATGTGAGATGTTTTAATCTACTGACCTATGAAAGACATAATGAAAGCTTTGAAGTTTCCTCATTGTTATTAAAGAAACTATAAATAACTGTGTTCAGATGTTTGTGTAGTATATATTCTAACTCCTTTGAGTACATACTAAAGAACAAAACTGTTGCATTTTATGATGAGTCTGCTCAGTTTTCTTAAGCAGTGACAAATTCTCTTGTAAACTGGCTAAACAATTTTGAGTCCCTATCAACCAACAAAGGAAACTTTCTGTTACTTCACATTCTCACATGTTTTTGGCATTGCTATGTTTCTAACTTCAGCTATTCAGATAGATGCCTATTTGTTTTAGCAATCAATAGTTATTTCAATATGGAATTTTAATTGAGTCAGCAAGTATTAATTTATTGCTTATTAGGCACTACTCATTTCTAGACAAATGGGCACAGAAATGAAGTGACAAATAAAAATCCCATATAGCCAGACCCTGGAGATATTGTAAGTATAGTTCCAGACAAGCAAAATAAATCAATTTTAACAATGAAGTGAATTACATAACATTTTTGTTGTTATTGTTTCCAGAGCAAAAGTTATGCTTACACTATAGTCACCGGTATACACATAAAACTTTATAGTTTTTACAAAATAATTTGTTACTAAAAAGTATCAATATGATCCTTCTGCAAGTCATAAATTTTATGCTGGTAGAGGGTCTTGCCCTGAGGTTAATGAATACTGACTGATTTAGGTAGTAGTTGCTGAAGGGTGGAGTAGTTTAGGAATTTTTTAAAATAAGACAAGACAATAATGTAGTTTACTATATTAATTGACACTTTCTTTCATGAAAAATTTTTCCCTAACATGTGGTGATGTTTTCAGGTTTTATTCATAACAGAATTTATTAATGGGAGTTAATCTTCTCAGAGTCTGTTATTGCTTCTTCAAGTTAGCTGATGTGATACTCTTAAAATATTTCCTATCATTTCATCAATATTCGGAGCCTCTCCAACAGGAGTACAGTCCTTCTTAAGAAAGTATTTTCTTAGGTCATCCATAAGAAGCATTTACTTACCTACTAAATTTTTATGGTATTGTAGCAATTCAGTCACATCTTCATTCTTCTTTTCTGATTTTAATTTTCTGAATAGTTCCACTGTGTCTGTTCTTACTTCCTCTGCAAATGCCTTGGAACTCTCAACATCATTCATAAGAATAGGAATCATCTTCCATCCATTAATCACAAAAGTTCTTAATGGGATTTAGAAGAGTGAATCCCTTCTAGAAGATTTTTGACTGTCTTTGACCAGTCTAGAGTCATCATCTGTGGAAGGTTTATCATTGTAAAGCTGTAAATTCTAAATAATTCATACTAAAAATTTGAAATTACCCTTTACCCAAGGATGCTTTGCACGTAGACATAGAAATATTAATTTATTCGTGCATCTTACTGATAGCTCTTTTGTGCTTAGGTGCACTGTCAATGAGTAGAATATTTTGAAATAATTTTTATGAGCCGTACATCTTAATAGTGGATTGCTGTTACTTGGATCTCGAACCTTTCCTAAAAGTTTATGTGTTGAAACCTTAGTCTCCAGTCGACAGTGCTAGAGGAATATGGTGAAAGTTTTAGGAGATGAGGTCTAATCAAAGGGAAGAGTGTCCTTAGATTCATGCCCTTGAAGAAGATGTTGACAAGCCCTCCTCTCTTTCTTACTTTTTTTTCTTGGCTCCCTTGAGATAAGCTGCTCTGCTACCACAGTGTCGTGGCCGATCACAGGCCCAAACCAGCGGGTTGTGCAGCAGCCATGACTCAATCGTCTGAAACCATGAGAAAAAATATCTTTTTTACAGTTGATTTTCTCTAACATTTTTCCATATAAACAGAAAGCTGACTAATGCATACTCATAAAATATTCATTAATTCTTTTATGTTGTAAAGAGGTGTGTTGTCATCCAGGCTTTGTTGTTCTACACTTAAATAACAGGGTAGATTTCATGTAGTTTTTAAAGGCCTTAAGATTTCTGAATTGGTAATTGAACAATGGCTTCAACTGGCTTCAACTCAAAGATACCAGGTGTACTAATCCTTAATAAGAAAGTCAACTTTTCCTCTGAAGCATTGAAGTCAGGCTCTGAGTTGTCTTTTGGTACGAAGATTCTAGATGACATCTACTTCCATGTAATGGCCTTTAATTTACACTGATTATCTGTTTTTAGGTTTGTCAGCTTCCTATATTGTCTTAGTTGTATGTTCCACATAAATTGCCTTGGTTCATTTATAAAGACTTGCTGTTTTATCCTTTATGTTACAGTACTAAATTCTGTTTCAACTCCATGATAAAATTATCCTCCTTGGAGTCATTTTTGTAGTTTCTTTATAATTTTGAGCTCATTTCTGTAGTTTCTTTATAATGTTGAGCTCAGATAGTAGTGTAGGACCATTATATATAACCTCAACTATGCGTAGACTCCCTACTTTTCTTCTCTCTTGCTCTTGAGTTTGAAAGCCTGCAGCATGCAGGATGACTTTCTGTCATTTGATATCATTTCTGTATTTATCATCTTCAGTAAATGTTGCTGCTTTTCTTTCACCATAAGATGTGTGATTTGAAGTACTTTGCTTGCCATACCCAAGAGCTTAGAATCTATCTGTCGAATCCACTAAGTGATAAAATTTACTAGGCACAGCCTGAAGACATCCAATGGCATTAAGACTCACCACACATCAACCAGGAGCCAGCAGTTACCAGTAAGCAACCACAAGAGGACACTCAGAGAAGAAAATAATTCTGCTCTTGGGGAGACTTTCTCCCTTCCACTTTTAGTAAATGACCAATCATGCTATTTGGGTGTCATCTCTACCTACTCCTGCATCACTCCATGACATACACGTTTTCATCTATTGGAGAATTCAAATTATTTAGCGTTTACTGCTGAGATACATAGGACAAGAAATAATTGGAAATTAAAGTTCTGTACTATGCAGGGAAAAAGAAAAAAAGAAACAAATTTGTGTTTTACATTTCATCTCCTGGGCTCACTGCCCTAAAGCTATTCTTTTCTACTCATCCTATTCATGTTTGCTTTTTCCATAATAACAGTAATCTGAAGTGAATGCCCTCTGGTAAAAAAGCTGTCTAACATGTGTTTACAGACTGAATTTTTACTGTGCCTTATTTTATTTAAGATTTTTTCACCAGACATGTACCCTTTTGGCTTTATCTACTGAAATGAGTTTTTTCTAGAGAAATGTTATATTTCCTCCAGATACATTAGTAACAATAGTGAAAGTTACTGCTTCTCTGTCAAAGACTGAGAGTGACATCTATAGACATCTGTTATGGATTGAGAACTGGTGGTCAATTTAACACCAGCTGGATTACATCTCCATGCTGAGTATAGATGTTTTACCTGAGGAAAGTTGCCAGCATAAATGGAGACGTGGAGAAGGAGAGGGAGAACATTAAGGCGTTATGGTGTTGAGACATTGAGGTGTTGTGGGTTCTCCTATGTGTTGTTGTTTGAACCATTAGGTTCTCCTGGAGAAGCTCTGGTCCTCACATCAAGCATTGGGTCCTGGCTACGGAGGGTAAGACATGTGTCACTTGGTCTCCAGGATGAACTCGTCACACTGGCTTCCTGGCATGTACTCGACTATGCTTGTCATTGGAGGACCTCGGGGCCTCTGTGTCACTGAGGATGGCTATGGTGCTTTTCAGGACAGCCCTGGTGTTTGTTGTGAGTGTGACTTTTCGGCTCCAGAGTGGTACCCTCAATCTATCAGCATAGCTCCTTCACCCTGCCGGCATAGACTTCCTAGTTTCCACTGCTGACCTTTGGGCGTTTCTGGCATGGATCCATAAAAAAGACTGGCGTGAGTCCTTTTTGTGGGCTCTAGACCTCCTATTGGATTCATGGGAGGCATTGTCATGAGCTTTGTGTCTTTATCTGGGCTCATGTGGGACAATGCTGTAGGATTAGTTCCTTGACTAAATATCCTATGTCTTTGGTGTTGTGAATAGATTTCCTGCATTTTCTTGTGTTAACTCTGGGTGACCATCATAAAAATATTATAAACTCCATGGCTTGATTCTAATTGCTCTGTGTATAACCCCTGACTGCAACAATATCTAGTCTCAAAGACTGAGAGTGACATCTATAGAAAATTGTCAGGGTTTGGGGTTTCTCTTGAGTAAAGTGCTTGCTATCCTTCCCTAGACAAAATATTAGGTGGTTTTATATTTTGTTAAGAGGCATCCAGCCAGTGGGCATCCCAAATTTGGCCTTTGAGGAGTTGTGTTTATAGGGTCACATGTAATAGGCTCAAAGGAAATGGTAATGATGCTTACTTAAGCATGGAGACATCCAACCGCCAAGGGATTGAGCTATACTAGGATATGCCAGGCATGATAGCTGGGCAGGATCATAGAGCTAGAGGATGTTCAGAAGTTTCCCATGTGGAAACGGATTCAAGGAAACGCTCTATGAGGTTTTATGATCTAAAAACTTAGGATTCCAGTGGTGGCTCTGTAATCCCCACTTACAGGCCAGGGGTTAATCCAAGGACAGGGGTGTGAGGTTGTCACAACTTCACCCCACCAGGTCATGCCCTGTTACTGGATATTCCTACAATAGCCATACTAGTTGGTCTGAAATTAATTTAGGGACAGGATTTTGAGGATCCCACCACTTAATTTCTACTGCTATTATCTACAGACTTATGATAGGAACCAACTCATCTATTATTTCTAATTTCCTTTTCAGATGCCTCCTCACCCACTGGGAACCATTCCATCCAACATCTTCCAGAAAGATCATATTGCACTGTTACATTTTTAAAATGGCCTATATATCCTTGGCAAGATAACATGTGGCCACCACCTTACTTTCAAGTATGTATGGCCTCTACCAGAGGACAGATCTTTGCAATAAAAGAGTGAGAGTGAACATTTTAGAGCTTTCAATGAAAAAAAAAGTCTCCTATGATACAAGTCCCATAGATTCACTGCCCCTGCCTTAGAAGAAATCATCAGTCAGGATCTGATGCTAATGAGGGATCCCTCCTGTCAGATTCTCCTCTCTACAGGGCTACCACTTTTCCAACCAGCTCAGTCAATTCCCTTAGGAGATTAAGGCATCTTCTGAGACACTTCCATACCAGATCTGAGTCTGCCTATCACTGGGCCCTAAATTCAGGGAATTCAACCTCTAAGCCAGTCACTTCTCTACCCTTTCAAGAAATAGTAGGCACTGATGATCCTGTATGGGTACAACTTCTTCTTTTTTTTTGGTTGTGGATATTTAGCAATGAGGGTTGAAAACTGAGTGGATTCTCTGAAACACCAAAAGATTTACTGATGGTTTCTATGCCCTAAAAATGACTTTTGATTAAACTTGGTGCGATATCCAATTCATCCTTGTTTCTTGCTGCACAGTAGTAGAAAAGAAAAAATTGGAAAGAGCTGCTAAACAGGCCAGTGATAAAGACTTCACAGTTTCACCCACTGATAATCAACCAACTGTTGTGTTATTTGGGCCCAAGAAGAGTGAGTGAGATTATAATGCAAGTGGTGGAGAAGTCAAATGAAAAATGTATGTCTAGGTTATTTTAGGGTCTATGCAGCAAAGCATGGCCAAATGTGAACAGGATAAACTGACATTTATTTATCAGTCCAGGCTCTGAAGAAAATTCAATTACTTTTCAGCTCAGGCTTGAAGAGTCACTCCATAAATATACTAATTTCAGCACAGAGTCTAGAATAGGCCAGATTTATCCTAAGACAACATTTTGTTAGCTACCGCCACATATTAGGAGAAAGCTCCAGAAACTCCAGCAGAGCCAAAAGGCAGGGATAAGTCAACTGGCTGACATGGCTGATTCAGTATTTAATAACTGTGATGAAGTAGGAGAAATAAGAATTGAGTAAGGAAAAGAGGTAGGGTAATGTCATGCTTACTGTAATGTTTAAGACTCAAGCCTATAAACTATGGGATAACTATGCAACCTAAAGAATTATGGAAGCAAGTCAGAGTGTTTTAATGGTAAGTGACCAGAGCACTGGGCAAAGGAATGACCTATAAAGCCATCAGGTCATTCTTGGGCCTGTCAAAACATGGGAGGGGATCCTTGACTCTAGAAGAGGTGCTACTCTCATTCCGAAAGAGCCATGAGATTATGCCTCACCACTCTAGCCAGGAAAGAATGTCCTGACAGTGAATGATGGTGCCAGACGTGGTTTGCACGGTTCATGCATAAGCATGTATCCTTCATTTTATAAGATCCTCAGATGAGTCCAGAAGTAGTGGCAGAACAAACTGTAATTTTGTATTATAGTGGGGAAGATTTTACAAATATACATCAATCATGTGCTAAGTGTAAGGAATACATACACCTCTTGTGCATGGCCACATTTACTTCAAGGTTAGAAGTCTTCTGTACCAGGCCAGAACAGGGCTTGGAAATGATAAGTGTCCTGCTTAAAGAAGCAGTCCCTAGGTTTGAACTGTTAGGTCTCTCCAGAGTGGAAATGGGCTCTCCTTTATATTGCAGATCAAACTGCAAGTTGTCTAAACTCTAGGAATTGAGTACCACTCCACACTGTGTGGAGGCTCGTCATCAAAAAGAGATGGATGAGTGAGCCAGTCAAACTCAAGCGAACCCTAGCCAAGCTGTCAAGAAACCCAAGTAATTTGAAATCCTCCCAGTTGCCTTCATGAGGCTTCTGATGGCTGATAAATCTAACCCTAATCTCAGCCCAACTGAGATCCTTTATAAGAGGTTTCTTTGTTTTTGTTTTTGTTTTTAACATCTAACATCCTTACTGACAATGAAACTTCCAAATCAGTGAGTGATCTCACTTCTTTTCAGAAGGGAAGTCAGAGATTTAGCTCAGTGGTGCAGTACTGGCCTGGCCAGCACAAGGTTCTGAGTTCGATTCCCTGTGCCATACCCTCCAAAAAAGCTGTTGTGCTAATTTATTTTTTATTTTAATTTTATTAAAAGAGAACAATAACAAACAAAATAAAGGCAAAAATAATACATAATTTCAAAAAAATAAACAGTAAGAGTTCACTATTAGATAAATTACATGTTGTCATCTTAGCAATAGCTGTTCAATTTACAAAAGTAAATCATAAAATGTGGACATTCAAACAGCTCAATGGCAAAGAGTTCTGTTTAATGATCCAACAAAAATTTAGTAATATGGTTATCAATCCTACTCACTTAAACATACATGAAATTGTATCTTTAGAGAATCTTCTTTTCCTCTCTTTTTTACAATAGCAATTATACATTTTGGGTTTTATTACTCCTACAATTCTTATTACTTTTTACACTAGAGACACAATGTGATATTTATAACTATGATTCTTATTTATTTCACTAATGAAGATAGTCTCAAGTTGCCTACATTTACCTATGAAGGCCTCAAGATCATCCTTCTTCATAGCTGAGTAATACTCAATTGTATAAAATACATCTTTTTCATCCACTCTGCGGTTGATGGGCATCTTGCTTGCTTCCCAGATTTAGCTGTTACAAACTGCACTGCTATGAACATGGGTGTACATATATCACTGTGATATGACCTTTTCAGTTTTTCTGGGAAAATACCCAGGAGGGGAATAGCTGGGTTGAATGGAGCTTACAGTCCTAGTCTTCTGAGAGCTCTCCCTACTGATATCCATAGTGGTTGCACCAGTCTACGCTCCCACCAACAGTGGAGCAGTGTTCCTTTTTTTTGCTGTATCCTTGCCAACATTTGTTATCAGTTGATTTCTTGAGTGCAGCTATTCTTTCCAGAGCGAAATGAAATCTCAGTGTTGTTTTAAATAACGTTTCTCAAATGACCAGTGATGGTGAACATTTTTCATGTTTTTATTTGTCATTCATATATCTTCATCTGAGAAATGTGTGTTAATCTCAAATGCCCATTTTTGGAGATGGTCATTGAAGTTGGGTGGCTTTATGTTTTTCAATTCTTTATATGTTCTGGATATAAGTCATTTGTCAGAGGGGTTGTTGGTTAAAATACTTTCCCATTCTGTGTGTTTTCTTTTCATTCTGTTAGTTATTTCTTTTGAAGTGCAGAAACTTTTCAATAAAACGAGAACCCAGTAGTTTATTCTTTGAAGTATTTCCCATGCAGTTTGCATTTTGTCATGAATTCCCTGCCTACCCCTATGCCTCTAAGATTTCTATCTACCTTGTCTTCCAGTAGGTTTAGTATTTCTGCTTTAAAATGTAGGTCTTTGATTCATTTAGTCTTTAGTTTTGCACATGGTGATAAATATGGATCTAGTTTCACTCTTCTTCATGTAGAGAACCAAGTTTTCCTACACCATTTATCAAAGAGGCTATCATTCTTCCAGTCCTCATGTTTAGCCCTTTTGTTGTATTTCAGGTGGCTGAGTGTCTTTGTAGTTGTGCTTGCTGTGCTTTCAACTTCTAATCTGTTCCATTGAGCCTCAGGTGTACTTCGTTGCCAGTACCATGCTGATTTATCACTGTGGTTTTGTAGAATAGTTTCAAGTCAGGAATTGAAATGTCTCCTGCCTTAACTGTTGCCCAGAATTGTCTGTGTTGTTATAGGTTTCTTCTGTTTCCCAATGAATTTTTGGAGTGGTTTTTTCCAGATCTGTGAGGCATGTTAATGATATTATGGTTAGGATTGCATTAAATCTGTATAACAGTTTTGGCAGTAGGGCCATTCTCACATTGTTGGTTCTTCCTAGCCAAGAGCAAGGAATATCCTTTCATTTTCTAATATCCTCTTCAATCTCCTTTTTCACTATATCATAATTTTCAGCATATAGGTCTTTTACATTCTTAGGTTGACTGTGAAGTATTTCAGTTTTTAGATGCTAATTTGAAGGGTGTATTTCCAGAATTTCTCTCTCCATGAGTTTTTTGTTTGTGTACAGGAATGCTATTGATTTTTGAGCATTGATTTTGTATCCAGCTCCACTGCTAAATTTTTTTATTACCTCTAGTAGTCCTTTAATGGAGTTTTTTGGGTCTTCTTTGTAGAGTATAATTTCATCTACAAATAGTGATAATTTAATTTCTTCCTTTCCTTTCTTTATTCCTTTTATTTCACCCTCTTGCCCGAATGCCTTGGCTAGTGTTTCCAGAACTATATTAAATAGCAGTGGTGATAGTGGATGTTCTTGTCTTGTTCCTGATTCTAAAATGAAAGCTTTGATTTTTTTGTCTATTGAGTATAATGTTCCCTGTTGATTTGTCATAGATGACCTTTATATGATTGAAGTAGGCAACACATATTTTGAGTTTCTGAAGGATTTTTGTCATGAACATGTGTTGGACTTTATTAAAAGCTTTTTCTGCATCTATTGAGATGACTATGTGGTTTTTGTTTTTGGCTCTGTTAATGTGGTATATTACACTTATTGATTTGCATATGTTAAATCATCCCTGCATTCCTGGAATTAATCCCACTTGGTCATGATGTATAATTTTCTTGATGATTTGCTGCATTCCATTTGCCAGTATTTTATTGAGAATCTTGACATCACTGTTTATTAGGGAGATTGGACTATAGTTCTCCTTTTTGCTTGGTCTTTCTCTAGTTTTTGTATGATAGTAATACTTGCCTCTATGAATGATTTAGGGGCAATTGCTTCCTTTTTAATATCATTGAAGAGTTTAAGGAGTATTGGCATCAAATCTTCTCTAAATTTCTTGTAGAATTCAACTGTGAATCCATCAGGACCTGGGATTTTCTTAGTAAGTTCTTGGTAAGTTTTTAATTTCATCTTTAATATCAATTGCTGATATTGGGTTATTCAAAATTGCTATATCTTTGTGGTTGAGCTTTGGTAGTACATATGTTTCTAGAAATATGTCCATTTCCTCTGTGTCTTCTGCTCTATGAGAGTAGAGATTTTCAAAGTATGTATTCCTGACCTTTTGAATTCCCATGGGATCTGTAGTAATTTCCCCCTTTTCAGTCTTTATTGGATGAATTTGTGTTTTTCTTTCTTTTTCTTGATAAGGTCATCTAGAGGTTTGTAAATTTTGTTTATACTCTTAACAAATCATCTTTTTGATTCATTAATTCTTTTTATTGTTTTTTTTTTAGTTTCAATTGCAGTAATTTTTACTCTAATATGAAGAATTTCCTCTCTTCTATGAGCTTTGGGTTTAACTTGGTCTTCTTTTTCTTGAAGGTTGACATAAAACATTAGGTTATTTTTTTGTGCTCATTCTATTTTCTTGACATGACAATTTATTGCTATACATTTCCCTCTTAAGACTGCTTTATTGAATCCCACAGATTACAATATGTTGTTTCTGCATTTTCATTGAATTGTAAGTATTGCTTTATTTCTTTAATTTCATGTGTAGCCCACTGGTTGTTCATAAGGGTGTTATTTAGTTACCATGCTTCCCTTGTGCCACTGAGAAGAATGTGTATTCTGATGTGGTTGGGTGTAACACTCGGTAAACATCTACTAAGTCCAATTGCTCATAGGTATGATTCAGTTCTATTATTTCTTTGCTGACTTTTTGTCTAGCTGATCTATCTTTTTGTGACAGTGGGCTGTTAAGATCCCCTGTTTAACTGTGTTCTTCTGTATTTTGTTTTTCATGTCCATTAGTATTTGTCTTATATAATTGGGTGTTACTCTATTTGGTGCATACATATTCATAATTGTTAATTCTTTGTCTTGAATTTTTCCACTTACGAGTATGTAGTGACCTTCTTTGTCTCTTTTAATCATTTTAGGTTTGAAATTCACGTTGTCTGCAAATAGAATAATTACCCCTGCTTTTTTCTGAGGTCCTATTTCATGGAATACTGTTTTCCTTCCTTTGATTTTTAATCTGTGAGTTTCCTTATGGGTCAGATGTGTTTTTTGTATACAGCACATTGTGGGATCATGTTTCTTGATCTATTCTTTTGATAGGTGAATTGAAACCATTTATATTGATGGATATCACTGATACGTACAGGCTTGACTTGGCCATTTTATGCTCCAGTTGTTCACTGTCTGATTTTCCCTCTTGTTTAATTGCTTGTATTACCTGTTGGTTTTTTTCTGTTGTTGTTCTGGGGATTGTGGTTATTTTTATCTCTATCTAGCATGTCTTTCAATACTCTTTCTGGGGTTAGTTTGGTGGATGTGAATTTGTTCAGTTGTGCTTTGTCATGGAAATATCTTGTTTACCCATTAAATTTGAATGAAAGTTTTGCTGGGTACATCAGTCTAGGTTGAAAGTTGTTTTCTTTTGGTAATTGAAATACCTCATTCCAAGCTTGTCTTGACTTGAGGGTTTGTGTTGAAAAGTGTGCTGTGATTCTAATGGGCTTTCTTTGATACGTGAGTTGTGTCTTTTCTCTAACAGCTTTTCATACTCTGTTTTTATGCTGTATGTCTGAGATCTTAATTATTATCTGTCTGGATGTAGATTTATGTTGGTTGTTTCTGTTTGGTGTTCCATATTCCTCACTTATCTGCATATCAGATTTTTCCCCATGTTTGGGAAATTTTCTGCTATTACTTTTGTGAATATTTTTGTTTTGTCATTTGTTTTGATTCCTGCATCTTCACTGATTCCTATTAATCTTATATTGCTTCTCTAGGCATCATCTTGATGCTGCTGGATTGTCATTTCATGCTGCCTTGTGATTTTTAAATGTTCTATCCATTCATGATCACTAATTGAGATCCTGTCCTCAAGGTAAGAAATACTATCCTCAGCTTCATTTAATGTTTTTGCCATCTTTGAACAGAAGTTTTTGTTTCTTGGATGTCTCTTTGAGTTTGTTTCATAAATTCTGCTTGTTTTTTATATTGTTCATTGAAGGTTTCAATCAGTTTCCAATGCTGCTGTACCTTTTTCTCTATTTCTTCTTTAGCTATGCTCAGCAACTCTTTTACTAAGCTTGTCATTTCTATCTTTACATGGGAGAGTATTTCTAATTTGATTTCCTCCATAGCCTCATGGAGGTTTTTTTTTTTTTTTTAAATTCACTTGCTATCTTTTCAGAGTTTTCCGGTGTGTTACTTTTGACGTCCTCCATTTCAGTGTCTCCTGAACTTGCTCCCTGTGGACTACATGTTTAAGATTGTATTTTGCTTTTTCATTTTGCAATTTTCCCTTTTGAGTTTTGTATTATTAAGCTGTTATTTAAATATAAAACCCATTTTTAAAATACATGTTTATAGGTAACATTTTTGATACTGAGAATGAAGCCTATGGCCTTGTGTATACTAAACAAGTGCTCTACCTCTGAGTTATGTCCGCAGTCACTCAAATATAAATGTCTTCAATTTTATATTTCATTGCTACATGGGAGTAGGAGATATAAGAACAAAAAAAGGGACAGCAAATTATTGTAGCAAGAGATCTGTTTATAATATTTAAAAACACCTATAACTGAGAATTGGACCTACTGCCAGGGATTTAGCTCAATGGCATAAGTTCCTGCCTGGAAAGCATGAGGTCATGAGTTTGATCCCCAGTGGGGGGGAAAAAAAAAACGAATTGGACCTTGAGAAAAATTCATTAGAAATTTTTAAAAAATAGATTTAAATATTTCACTCACCCAAACTTTCCAATGGTTTTCTTATGTTTCAGTAGAATAAATTTTCTTTGTACTTTTTTACAATAACTGTCAGTGTTGGTATTCAATTGCAAGCCACCAGAAGGAAACTCTTAGGAATATTTGAAGTATATTTTTTCCCTAAAACAAATATCTTCATATTTGTTTTTCAGACATATTCTGAAGCATATTACTTTCATAATAGGTTTTTTAAAAGTTCTTATTCTAACCTTCTTGGGTCATAAATGTTCATTCAATTCCTATCTCATTGCTCTGTTTTTCACTCTTTTAGGTAACTGCATATTTAGCAGTAAATAGAGGAGAAAATATGATGCCTATGTGAAAGCTTTTCCTAATGACAGGATTTTCTCCTGATCTCATTACTTTGTGAATGATAATGAAAGTTAATTTAACCTTAATACAAAGCAATATCTTTGCACAGCCACCCCAATAGCTTTAGTGTCAGTGGTTTTTAGACCAAAGTAAGGCTCTTTAGGGCAGTTTCAGATCATTTTAGCTCACTAAGAAAACATAAGAAAAAAATCTGGGAAAAATTACAGAACTTTAAATAAAAGTGTGACTTAGTTCATATCATACAAAATATAGTACTATACTTCAAAATTTCTATATAATTCCAGTATCTAGATGTATCAAATAAAGTTGTATTTACTTAATAATGTAGAATAGCATATTCATAATTTAAATATATTATCTAGTCTTTTGTTATCATTGTAATAAAATTGTTGTTTGCAGTTAGATACGATGTGTGTTTAATTATGTTTTATATTTCTGATACTCTGAGCAGGAAATATATTGTAGCTTCAGATATTCACATAACTTCTTGCTGTCTTGCCCATGCAACTTAGGTTCATATTTTACATCAATTAAATAAATAAGAAGAAAATTTTCAAATGGGAAGGAAAAGAAAGAGAGGGAAAAGAGGGAAAGAAAGGAAGATAATAAGGATAAAAAATAAAATGAATGGAAGAAAAATAATAGAAACAAAAGTTTATAAATGGATAGAGGGAGAAAGATTGAAGGAAAGGGAAAAGAATGAGGAGAATAATTAAACCTTAACATGTACAGGCACAAATTCTCAATAATGAATGTGATCATTGTGTGTATCAAAGTGTAACAACAAAATTAATTTAAAAAAGAAAAATTCCTTAGTTTTCAGAACATATAATACTGTGTACATGTGTTTGCTTTTGTTTGCTGGAACTATCACACAAAGTTATTAATACAAGTATAGAGTTCAATTTGTAAAATGGATTTTGGAAAAAAATACGCTATTTTAAATTTAAATAATTGCATAGCTACAACATTTTTTAAAATATTCTAGCTTCCTGTGCTGTTATTTTGAAGGGAAAATGGACTGATACTTTGCACTGGAAACTTATAATCAATAAACACTCTTACATGAATGGGGCCAGATCTTGGAATAAAATGAGAACTACACTGTTGCTTTGAACTTCCAGAGGCCCCAGCATAAAGAGAGAAAATAATCATGTTAGAAATACAGAATGCTACATAATATCCACAAAAACGATGGTCAAATGTAATGCAGTATATTTAGGTAGCTGTAAAAACAATATTGAAGATAGCTTGTTCTTTGTCTTCACTGTATTATGCCACAGTGCTTTCTTCTAGTTTGTCCTCTCTTGTGGCTTTAGTGCCTTCTGTATCAGCAGTATGCCACCACAATCCTCTTACATCAAGTTTTAATTAACAGTTTAATAAGAATCAAATATTTAGAGGACTTGTGAATAACAATTGTAAATGATGCAGATATACACTCAGCCTAGGTTATATCAAAGTAGAAATATATATTATAAGAATACTAAGCAGAATAATAAAAACATTAAGCATTGTGGTGGAAGTTAAGGCAACACTATAAAAAATAAGTTTACAACTGAAATTGTTTTAGGTATGATATTTAAGTATTTTCTTGAGTGTTAGAGGTAGAAAGAGGATGTAGACAGAGGAAACAACAAATGCAAATATACTTGATCTGTACCATTGTGGTTTGAGCATAAGCAATGATTTTTAGTGACATGAAATGAAAAAAATCCCAGTCATTATAATGAATAAAACTGATATCTAAAACAGAAACATTTTATCCCTAGGGCAACGAGGAACAAAATGTGACATATGAATCACATAACTAATTTTATTCTTAAACATATTGAACTATTGCTCCATTGAAAATCTTACTACTCCCATCTAGGATACAGAGCAGAACATCAGCTTCAATAGGAACTTGTTAGAAATCCTGTCTCTTTGGCCCTGTTTCAGTCCTAATGAACTAAAATCTGCATTTGACCATTTCCACGGCAAATATTTACACCTCAGACTATAAGAATAATTGGTTTAAGACACTATTCTTTGAGCCCAGTGCCTTTATGTCATTATGGACTGGCAGCTTTCTCAGCCTTTGTTTTATTTCACCATATTCATATGTATTTATGTGTGCTGTGTCACATACCTCTGTTTTTTTCTTCATCTTTTGAAGTATGTTGTGAAGTGATTGCCTCAGAAAGAGGTCTGTAGTGGAACATTTCACTTTTTCTTGATCAAATCAGAGCTTGCTTTACAAATCAACATTAAAAATAATATTTTCCTTTCAACTTTAATGACATCTATCTGTTTTTTAATTAATATTTTACAAGTAGTCTATTTTTCTTGACTCAGACATTTTATGATGGTAATATGTACCTTGCTTCATTGTAAACAATTTTTTCACCTTTTGTCTGGAAACTGTTATAATTTTTCTTTATATTTATTATTATTTCATGGCAATAATAATGGAAACAGGAATATTTTTCTCAAAGCCATGTAGATATTTTCCTTACAATTTTGTTTAATTTTTATTCATTTTTCTTTCTAGAAATTCTGATTGTTCAATGTTAGATATTTTGAGTTTTGGTTTTAATGCATTTATTAATTATTTTGCCTTTTGATAGATTAAAAACATCCATTTAGATCCATGAAATAGTCTAATGACAGATATCCTCCAGTGTTTTCAGAATTTGGACTAACACAATTTCTTTTCACATTGATCTCACAGATAGCAACATAAGATAATGATAAAGCAGCAATAAACCAACTATACAATCCTTGCTTTATCAAGCACTCTTCTCATCTCTCAAAAGCATCTGCTGCTAATTTACTAAAGACAGTGTTAGTGTGCTGTAGTATATTCACTTAGTGGAAAAACCTATTAAAATCTTCATTGAAATCTTAATTCCTATGAACACTCAATTAAAAGTGACCCCCATCTTTCAGAAAGGATGTTTGTAGGCACAACTTTCAAACACAAAGATTGATTACAAAAAAAGAAAGTTTATTTCTGATGCTCTCTTTCTGATATTGCCCACCACTTCTTATCCCTGTAACTAGTAATACAATCAGCTTCTTCATCTATAGGTGAGATCCTGACCAGATCACACTGAGAGTATTGTCTTTAAGTAAAATTAAAATGTTTAGCTTCATTTTATAACTATTACATTCAATCTTAATGTACCCATTTGAAATAGGGTTTTTTTTTCCTTTTGTTTGAAATTATTTTTACTGTACACATCTCATTGGTCCAAGAAAACCCTCTGTCAACCTAGAAATTTGTACTCTGTATCCCTGGCTCATGACACAAAAATTGGCCATTTTATGTGCCTTTGTAGAGTCATTAGTATTATTTTTCTGCTCCACAGGATTTTATGACAAGTCTGTGAATGTGTATGGCACTCAAAAATCTTCAGGGAGAAAATGAATCACATTAAAGTGTTTCCACTGTTGACAACAATGAATTTTCAGAGCCAGAACAACCAGAAGGAAGGAATCTGGAAGGGATTCTAACTGATCAAAGTACACAGGTAGAAATTAATCTTGCAGAAAGCATTTATCCTAATAATAATGGCATCCACATATATCGACACACTAATTTTGAATCAGGAGATTCTTTATGTGTGTATTTATATACACAAATTATTTCATAAAATTTATCAGATTATTAATTATGGAAAAATTCTCTCCTTATGGATCATATAAATGCCAACATTAGGAAATACATATTGAATTCTTGGCATTTAGAATACTAAAAGCTATTTTAAAATTGCAATTTTGAAATATAACTTTATACATTACAATATTTGAGCAGTTAATGGCATTACTTTCCATCGTTATTGTGTTACTCAATATATGTGACTCTAAATTGTTTATAGTAATTAAATTTATTCTACATATGTATTTCGTAAATGCTAGTCAACTCTTTTTATTTAAAGAGAAGAAGAAGAAAGAAAAAAAACAAACAAAACAGAAAGAGGGTAGCAACAAAACAGAATTCCAAAGGGGAAAGAAAAAAAAGAATAAACACAACAAAACAAAAACAAAACAAAAATAAAAATACTAAGAAATCACCACTTGATAAGTTACATACAGTCATCATTGGAAATAGTTGTTCAAGTTACAAAGTTAAAACCTACAAGGTAGACATTCAAACAATGAGACTGTTAACGGTTCTGCTCAATATTATAACAAAAATAGTAATATGGTCATCTATCTTACACACTTAAACATATATGCAGTTATATCCTTCAGAGCACTTTCTTTTCCTCTCTTTTTACAGTAGAAATTACACAGTTTGGGTTTTTTACTACTACAGTTCTTATTACTTTTTACACTAGAGACACAATGTGATATTTATAAACATGATTCTTATTTATTTCACTAATGAGGAGAGTCTCAAGTTGTCTCCATTTCCCTATGAAGGCCTCAAGATCAGTCTTTGTTAGCTGAGTAATATTCCATTGTATAAAAATATCACATCTTTTTCATCCACTCGGCAGTTGATGGGCATCTTGGTTGTTTCCAAGACTTAGCTATTACAAATTGGGATGCTATGAACATAGGTGCACATATGTCACTGTGATAGGAACTTTTCAGTTTCTCTGGGAAAATACCCAGGAGGAGAATAGCTGGGTTTAATGGAGCTTACAGTCCTAGTCTTCTGAGAATTCTCCATACTGATTTCCATAGTGGTTGCACCAGTCTACACTCCCACCAACAGTGGAGCAGTGTTCCTTTTTTCCTGTATCCTTGCCAACATTTGTTATTAGTTGATTTTTTGAGTGCAGCTATTCTTTCCAGAGTGAAATGGAATCTCAGTGTTATTTTAAATAACATTTCTCAAATGACCAGTGATGGTGAACTGGCAAATATATTTATTTGCCATTTGTATATCTTCATCTGAAAAATGTGTGTTCATCTCAGATGCCCATTTTTGGAGAGGGTATTTGAATTTGGGGGGCTTGATGTTTTTCAATTCTTTATATGTTCTTGATGTAAGTCCTTTGTCTTAGGAGTTGCTGGCTAAAAGTCTTTCCTATTCTGTGGGTTTTCTTTTCACTCTGATGGTGATTTCTTTTGAAGTACAGAAACTTTTTAATAGTATGAGATCCCAGTTGTTGATTCTCTGAAGTGTTTCCCATGCAAATTGCATCTTGTTCATGAATTCTCTGCCAACACCTATGTCTCCAAGATTTCTACCTACCTTATCTTACAGTAGATTTAGTGTTTCTGTTTTAATATTTAGGTCTTTGATCCATTTAGACTTTAGTTTTGCACATGGTGATAGGCATGGATCTAGTTTCAGTCTTCTTCATGTGGAGAGCCAATTTTTTTCAACACCATTTATTAAATAAGCTATCCTTCCTCCAGTGAACATGTTTAGCCCCTTTGTCAAATATCAGGTGGCTGAGTATCTTTGTACCTATATTTGCATCTTCTAATCTGTTGCATTGATCCTCAGGTCTATTTCTTTGCCAGTACCATTTTGATTTTATCACTGTGGCTTTGTAGTACACTTTCAATTCAGGAATTGAGATGCCTCCTGCCTTGCCTTTATTGCCCAGAATTGCCTTTGCTATTCTAGGTTTCTTAAGCTTCCAAAAGAATTTTAGGAGTGTTTTCTCTAGATTTGTGAGGTATGCCAATGGTATTTTGATTGGGATTTCATTAAATCTGTATAACAGTTTTGAGAGTATGACCATTTTCACAATATTGTATCTTCCTAGTCAAGAGCAGAAACATCTTTCCATTTCTAATATCCTCTTCAATCTCCTTTTTTAGCTTCATATAATTTTCAGTATATAGGTCTTTTACATTTTTAGTTAGGTTGTTTCCTAAGTACTTCATGTTTTTAGATGTTATTGTGAAGGGTTATATTTCCATACTTTCTCCCTCAGTGAGGTTCTTGTTTGTGTACAGGAATGCTATTGATTTTTGAACAATGACTTTGTAGCCAGCTACACTGCTGAATTTGTTCATTACCTCTAGTAATCTTTGAATGGAATTTCTTGGGTCTTCTATATAGAGTATCATGCCATCTGCAAACAGTGATAATTTAACTTTTTTCTTTCCTATCTTTATTCCTTTTATTTTTCTCTCTTGTCTGATTGCCCTGGCTAGTGTTTCCAGAACTATATTGAATAGGAGTTGTGATAGTGGACATCATTGTCTTGTTCCTGATTTTAAAATGAAAGCTTTCAGTTTTTGTCCATTTAGTATAATATTGTCTGTTGGTTTGTCATAAATGGCCTTTATAAGGTTGACGTAGACACCATTTGTTCTGAGTTTCTGAATGTTTTTTATCATTAACAAGTGTTGGACCTTATCAAATGCTTTTTCTGTAGCTATTGAGATGACCATGTGGTTTTTGTTTTTTGGATCTGTTGATGTGGTGTATTACATTTAATGATTTGCCTATGTTAAACCATCCCTGCATTCCTGGAATGAACCCCACTTGGTCATGCTGTATAATCTTCTTGATGATTTGCTGCATTCTATTTGCCAGGATTTTATTGAGAATCTTTGCATCAGTGTTTATTAGTGAGATTAGCCTATAGTTCTCCTTTTTGGTTGGGTCTTTCTCTGGTTTTGTTGTGAGAGCTCTGCTTGCCTCCAGGAATGATTTAGGGAGGATTGCTTTCTTTTCCATTTCATTGAAGAGTTTAAGGAGTATTGGTATCAAGTATTCTCTAAATTTCTTATAGAATTCAGCTGTGAATCCATCAGGACCTGGGCACTTTTTGTTGGTAAGATTTTTATTATGTTTTCAATTTCAATAGCTGATATTGGATTATTCAAAATTGCTATATCTTCTTGGTTGAGCTTTGGTAGTTCATATGTTTCTAGAAATCTGTCCATTTCCTCTGTGTTTTCTTCTCTATGTGAGTAGAGATTTTCAAAGTAGCTGTTCATGATCTTTTTAATTTCCATAAGATCTGTAGTAATTTCCCCCTTTTAAGTCCTTATTGTGTGAATTTGAGATTTTTCTTTCTTTTTCTTTATAAGGTTAGCTAGAGGTTTGTCAATTTTGTTTATTCTCTCAAGAAACCAGCTTTTTGATTCATTAATTCTTTGTATTGTTTTTTTAGTTTCAATTGCATGGATTTCTGCTCTAATCCTTACAATTTCCTCTCTTCTATGAGCTTTAGATTTAACTTGCTCTTCTTTTTATACAAGCTTGCGAAGCAGCATTAGATTGTTTATTTGTGCTTGTTCTGTTTTCTTAATATGACAGTTTATTGCTATTTATTTCCCTCTTAAGACCATTTTCATTACATCCCACAGATTACAATAGATTGTTTCTGCATTTTCACTGAATTCTAAGCATTGCTTTATTTCTTCTTTAATTTCATATGTAGCCCACTGGTTGTTCAAAAGGTTGTTATTTAATTTCCATGTACTTATGCCAGTTTTATAGTTCCTTTTGCCATTAATTTCCAATTCATTGCGTATGGTCAGATAGTATGCATGGGACAATCTCAATACATTTGCATTTACTTAAAAATGCTTTATGGGATAATACATGGTCTATTTTGGAGAATGTCCCATAGCCAGCTGAGAAGAACGTGTATTCTGATATGGTTGTGTGGAAAACTCTGTAACATCTACTAGGTCCAATTGCTCATAGGTATGATTCAGTTCTATTCTTTGCTGATTTTTCCCTAGTTGATCTATCTCTTTTTGACAGTGAGCTGTTAAGGTCACCTGTAATAATTGTGTTCTTGTGTATTTGGTTTTTCATGTCCTTTAGTATCTGTCTTATATTGTATCTGTCCTGTGTTTGGTGCATATATATTTATAATTGTTAGCTCTTCCTCTTGAATTTTTATACTTACAAGTATGTAGTGACCTTCTTTGTCTCTTTTAATCATTTTAGGTTTGAAGTTCACATTGTCTGCAAATAGAATAGTTACCACTGCTTTTTTTCTGTGTTCCTGTTGCATGGAATACTGTTTTTCATCCTTTGACTTTTAATCTATGAGTTTCTTTTTGAGTCAGATGTGTTTCTTGTATACAGCATATTGTGGGATCCTGTTTCTTGAGCCATTCTGTCAACCTGTTTCTTTTGATATGTGAATTGAGCCCATTTATAGATATCACTGATATGTACAGGCTTGACTTTGCCATGTTGTGCTACTGTTGTTAGTTTCCTCTTTTCTCCCTTGTTTACTTTCTTGTCCAGCCTGGTGATTTCTTTCTGTCATTGTTCTGGAGATTGTGGTCATTTTTATCTCTATATAGGATGTCCTTCAGCACTCTTTTAAGGTTGGTTTGGTGGATATGAATTTCTTTAGTTGTTCTTTTTCATGGAAGTATCTTGTTTCTCCATTAAATTTGAAAGACAGTTTTGCTGGGTATGTCAGTCTGGGTTGAAAGTTGTTTTCTTTTAGGGCCTGAAATACTTCACTCCAAGCTCATCTTAACCTGAAGGTGTGTGATGAGAAGTCTACTGTGATTCTAATAGGCTTTCCTTGGTAGGTGAGTTGTGTCTTTTCTCTAACAGCTTTTAGTGTTCTGTTTTTATAGTGTATGTCTGAGATCTTAATAATTATATATCTGCATTTAGGTTTATGTTGGTTATGACTGTGTGGTTTTCTATATGCCTCACTTACTTATATATCCAATTTTCCCTCCATGTTTGGGAAATTTTCTGCCATTATTTCTGTGAACAGCTTAGCTATATCCTTAGCATTGTCTCCTGTCTCCTCACTAATACCTATTACTATAACATTGTTTCTCCTGGCATCATCTTGTAGCTGTTGGCTTGTCATTTCATGCTGCTTTGTTTTTCTATAAGTTCTACCCTTTCAAGATCATTATCTGCAATCCTGTCCTCAGCTTCATTTTAATTGCTTTGCAGGCTTTAAATGCAATTATTTTGTTTTTTGCATATCTCTTTTAATTTGTTTCATAGATTCTGCTTGTCCTCTGCATTGTTCATTCAAAGTTTCAATCAATTTCCCATACTCCTGTAGTTTCTTATCTTTTTCTTCTCTAGCTATGTTGAGGAGCTCATTTACTAAGGTTGTTACTTTTGTCTTTACATAAGACATTATTTCTAATTTGATGTCCTCTATAGCCTCATGGATTTTTTTCTTTACTTCATTTTCTATCTTTTCAGAGATTTCTGGTGTATGAATTTTGGTGTCCTCTATTTCATTACCACCTGCACTTGTCCCTGATGGACTAGATGTTCGGAATTCCATTTTGCCTTTTTGTTTAGTCATTTTCACATTTTGGGTGAATTTCTGGTCTTTCTGTTCCAACAGACACAACTTTCTGCAGTGTGTGTTTCAGGGTTCTACTGTGTGGTTGATGTTTTTCAAATTGCTGGGTACCACCATGAAGAGGAGATCATCCAGTCTCCTGAATTCCTCCTACTGTGCCACACTGACTGAAGCCTGATGCGTTCTTCTGTTTGGGTGAGGGGTTCCGGAACCTCTCATCAAGCCAGTATGGTAGTCCTCTGTAGTCCAATGTTCCTGGTGCAAGGGCAGGTCCAGCAGATGTGGTGTGAGGCAGCTCAGGCTTGTGTCAGGCTTCCTAGCTATTCTTGGAGAAGGGTGGTGGGCCCAGCAGCAGCAGTCCCAGGCACTGCAGGCTCTCTGCCAGTGGTCTGCACCATGTTCCCAGTCCTAAACAGCCCAGGCCAAGCTGCCAGTCTCCACAATGTTCCCAGTCCCGAAAGTCCAGGCCGAGATGCCAGACTCCATGAAGTTCCCTGGGGGTGAAGGGTGGGCCTACCACTCCCAAACAGCCAGGCTGAGATGCCAGTGTCTACCAAGTTCCCAGTCCCAAACAGACCCTAATCAACTTTTAAAGGAGCAAGAACAATCTCTATCTTTATAACATACTAGCTACTGCTGACTTTCTGGTTGAATGGTTCACTGAATGATCTTTTTATTTAGGAGGATTTAATTTCATCCCTTCAATGATTAATTATTAATGTGGTTATTGATATAAATCTCTAAAGAAGCAATATTTCTGTAAGGTGGACAGTTTGTACTAATGTTCATTTTAGTAAAAGATTTTTCTCACTATGTTTGGAAAATCCTGAACATGGAAGATACTTAGAAACCAATATCTTATGTATTCTTCAATCAATGAGAGTCATTTTAATGTCTATGAAATTGCTTTCATAATTTTGTGATCAAAGATCAAAACTTTGTTGCATTTTAGATTATTGATTTTAAATTAGCAAATTGTTACATTAGTTTCTTAGACTAAAATAAGATAATCCATACATCTAAAGAAATAAACATTTCTATTTTGTAAAGGTTATGCTCCTATAAAATATAGGATTCATTTGGTCCATCTCTCTAAACAAAAGTCCTATATATGTAACTACTGGTGATGGAGTCTTCCTTCCAAAATTTATACTGAATTTTAATTGCCATTTTAACAGTAGTCATGGCAGTTTTAAGAAGTGATTATGTCATGAAATTAGTGCATTCATGAGTGGACCAGGGTTGTCACCATAGTAAGACAGTTATCACTGGAGTGAGTACTTGATGAAAAGTATTAATTTGAACTCTTTTCTCTTGAGAGTTTTCAGGAATTTTTACTATGTTATGGCATAGCATAAAACATTTCTACCAGATATAATGCTCCAGTCTTGGACTACAACACTGTACAACATTATTTTACAGTTTTGTCTGTGATAGTCAGATATACCCACAAAAATAAAAGTTAAGGGAATAAAAATACAATTATATTTACCAATAATAAATGTGTTAAAACTTGTTGCTCTATGAATTGTTTAATTTATGACAATTTGCATGTTACCCAATATTGGTATATATGCTACCAATTATAGAAAAAAAAACATATAAAGAATGTCTTTGAACGAGCTCCCTAGGACACTGGACTGGGTTCCAGAGTTTTGGTGGGCAACAGTGCACCATGCCCAGTGGTCTTTTTTCATTCCAGGAAGCTGGGACCATTCAGGGGCACTTTCACTCCTCTGGCACTGGCCTGGGGAGAGTTTGAGACCAGCATTCTCAGGGCTTGAATTCCCATCCAGCTCCCTAGGACACTGGACTGGGCCCCGGAGGTTTCAATACACCACATCCAGCTTCCATCTTTCAATTCAGGGAGCCAAGAATCTGTGGGGGAGTCAAGACCCTGTGAGGTGAGTCACAGTGCCCCAGTGCTGGCCCAGGGAGAGTTTGATACCAGTGCTCCCACTGGTTGAGTTCCCATCCAGATCCTTGGATACTGGACTGGGCCCCAGATGTTTCACAGGCCTTAGTGCACCATGGCCAGCTTCCATCTTTCAATTCAGGGAGCCAAGAACCTGAGGAGGAGGCAGGACCATGAGAGGTGAGTCCCAGGGCTCCAGTACTGGCCCAGGGAGAGTTTGATACCACCGCTCCCAGTGGTTGAGTTCCCATCTAGCTCCCTAGGACACTGGAAGGTCACCAGAGATTGCATTGGCTTCAGTACACCATGCCCAGCTTCCATCTTTCAATTCAGGGAGACAAGAACCTGAGAGGGAGTCAGGATTATGTGGGTCCCAGGATCTGAGGGTGCAGGAGGTGATTCTCAACACATCCAGGGGAATTTGGAACACCACTCAAAGCAAGGAAATATAGGAAAATGACAAAACAAAAGACCAAAAGGCAATGTCAAATCTCCAGCCCATCCCAAGAAAGCCTAGGAGCCATGTACATAGAAGAAAATAGAAGCCATACACCTAAAATGCCTGAAATGATATCAATTGAAATAAAAAAGCAACTCAGGGAAGCTATGCAGAAACTCAAATGAGAAATAATTTCCCAAGTAAAAGAAGAAATAATGAATGTAATGAAAAAAATACTAAACAGGAACACATCTAAAGAAGACATACTTAAAAAAAATTAGAGGAACACTGTAAAAAAGATGAAAACAAAAATAGAACAATATAAGAAAAGGAATGCATGAAGCAGATTCAAAAAGATATACAGGAAATAAAAAATTGCATTGAATGTTGGAAAAACTGCCTCAATGAAAGTGAAGATACAATTTCAGACTTTGAAGATAAGATTGCAGCTTGTGAACAGGAAAGGAAAAATCTTTTAAAAATTACAAGGAATCAGGAAATAGCAATACAACAGCTGCAAGATGTTGCAAAGAAAAAGAATATAAGATGATAAGGATAAGTGAAAAAGAAGGGGACAGCACAAATGATATCAAGAGGCTATTTACAGAAGTAATAGTTAAAAATTTCCCAAACATGAGAATGGAAACTGACATACATATAGGTGAAGCATATAGAACTTCAAATAGCCATAATCAAAATAAAACTACAGCCAGACATATAATAATCACCATCCCAGAAATCCAACATAAGAACAAAATACTAAAAGCTGTTAGAAAAGACAGATAACCTAAAGAGGAAAATCCATCGGAATCACAAAAGATTTCTCAACACAAAGAGTGAAGTCAAGAAGAGTATGGAATGAAGTATTTCAGATCCTAAAAGAAAAACCACTTCCAACCCAGACTGATGTACCCTGCAAAACTGTCCTTCAAAATGGATGGAGAAATAAGATACTTCTATGACAAAGAACAGCTAAAAAACTTCACGAACACCAAACCAAACCTACAAAGAATACTGAAAGTCATTCTAGATACACATAGGAAAAAACCACTAAGCAAGGCATACAGTTAAATAGAATTGAAAGGTAAAGATACAGGAGCAGAAAGATAACATGTCAACAATAAACTAATATATAACTGTTATAACCATTAATATAAATGGCCTCTGCTCACCAATCAAAAGAAACAGACTGGCAAAATGGATAAAGAAACAACATCCAACCATATGCTGTCTACAAGAAACGCATCTAACCCACAAGGAAACTCACAGACTGAAAGTCAAAAGATGGAAAACAATAATTCATACAACAGCAACCCCCAAAAAGCAGGGGTACCTATTGTGTTTGTAGACAATGTGGCCTTCAAACCAAAAATAATCTTAAGAGATAAAGAAGGTCACTACATACTAGATAGGGGAAAACTTCAAGAGGAAATGATAACAATCTTAAATACATATGCACCAAATTCCAGAGCACCTAGTTATACAAACCAAGTATTAACAGAAATGAAAAAATCAAATAAGCAATAACACAATTATAACAGGAGACCTTAACATGCCATTGACACAAAGGGACAGATCAACTAGACAGAAAATTAGCAAAGACATAAAAGAACTAAAATCACACCGTGAACAAATGGACTTAATAGATGTGTAGAGAGTGTTCCATCCAACAACATCAGAATATACATTCTCAGCAGTACATGGGACATTCTCTAAAATAGACCATATAATAGCTCACAGAACATGCCGAAGTAAATACAAAAGAATTGAAATTATCCCATGCATGTTATTGGATCATAGTGCCATGAAAATAGTAATTAATGAAAAAGTAACTGCAAAAACTCCACAAACACTTAGAAACTGAATATTACATCCTTTAGCAATCAGTGGATCACAGAGGAAATTAAAGAAAAAAATTAAACAATATCTACAAGCAAATAAAAACACAAATACAACTTAATGAAATTTGTGGGATGCAAAGAAAGCATTCCTCAGAGGAAAATTTATTGCACTGAGTTCCCACAATAGGAAAAGAGAATCAACACAGATAAATAACCTGATGCTACACCTCAAAAATCTAGAAAAAGAAGAGCAAGCCATGCCCAAAGCCAAAAGAGGGGAGGAAATTATAATGATCATAGCAGAAATTAATTCAACAGAGACTAAGAAAACAATACAAAGAAAAAATAAATCAAAGAGTTGGTTCTTTGAAAGAATAAGTAAAATTGATAAGCCCCTAGCCAACCTTATCTAAAAAAGGAAAAAAAAAAAAACCCTCAACTTCATGCAATAAGGAATGAAAAATGTGAAATTACTACAGACTTTGCAGAAATACCAAAGATCATCAACACCTAATTTGAAAACTTCCACTCTCATAGGTTCAATAACACAGAAGAAATGGACAGATTTCTAGAAACATATTAACTACAAAAGTTGGGTCAGGAAGATGTAAAACTGCTGAATAATCCAATTTCTATTAATGAAATTGAAAATGTAATTAAGTCCTTGCCAACAAAGAAGAGCCCAGGCCCAGACCAATTCACTGTGGAATTCAACAAGAAATACAAAGAAGACTTAATGCTGACACTCAGACTCTTCAATGAAATCGAATGGAAAGCAATATTTCATAAGTCATTCCTGGAAGCAAATATTACTGTAGTACCAAAACCTTAGAAAGACCCAACTAAAAAAGACAATTATAGGCCAATAACCCTATTAAACATAGATGCAAATATTCTCAATAAAATATTGGCAAACAAGATGCAGCAAATCATCAAGAAGATTATACACCATGACAAAGTGGGATTCATCACAAGTATGCAGGGATGCTTCACCATATATAAATTAATAAATGTCATCCAACATATCAATAGAGCCAAAAGAAAGAACCTCATTATCATCTCTATAGATGCAGAAAAGCTTTTGATAAGGTCCAATACTCATTCATGATAAGAACCTTACAGAGAATTGGAATAGATTATCTTTACCTCAATATGATAAAGGCCATCTATGACAAATCAATAGCCCAGCATCATATTAAATGGCCCAAAACTGAAAGCCTTTACCTTAAAATCAGGCACAGGACAAGGATGTCCCTTATTACTGCTCCTATTCACCAAAGTACTGGAAATACTAGCCAGAACAATTAGATGAGAGAGAGAGAGAGAGAGAGAGAGAGAGAGAGAGAGAGAGGGAGAGAGAAACAGAGTAAAGACAGGAAAGAGGAAGTTAAATTAGCAGTGTTTGCAGATGACATTATACTCTACATAGAAGACCCCCAAAACTCCATTGAAAGAGACCTAGATATAATAAATAAATTCAGCAATGCAGCCGGATACCAAGTCAATAATCAAAAATCAATAACATTCCTATACACTGGCAAAAAAAAGCACTGAGAGAGAAATAAGAGGAGCAACAGCCTTCACACTAGCATCCCAAAAAGTAAAATACTTAGGAATTAATCTCACAAAAGAAGTAAAAGATGTATACAGCTAAAATTATAATACCCTGAAAAAGAAATCAAGAGGACCTCACAAAATGGAAAGACGTCCCCTGTTCATGGATAGGAAGAATAAACATTGGGAAAATGGCCATTTTCTAAAAATAGTTATACAGATTCAAAGCAATCCCAATCAAAATTCCACTAACATACCTCATAAAACTAGAGAAATCACTGCTATAATTCATCTGGAACCAGAAGAGACCTAAAATAGTAAAGTCAATTCTAAACAGCAAAGGCAAGCCAGGAGGCATCCCAATCCCTGGCTTGAAGTTATACTACAAAGCTACTGTGAAAATATCAACATGGTACTGGATTAAAAACAGATCTGAATATCAATGGAATAGATTGGAGGATACAACAACAACCACAAACCCACTTAACCAACTTATCTTTTATAAAAGGGCCAAACATGTTTCCTGGAAGAACGATAGTCTCTTTAACAAATGGTGCAGGAAAAATCAGCTATCCATATGCCAAAAATTAAAACTACACCCATGACTATCATCATGTACTAAACTAAAATATAAATGGATCAAAGATATAAATATTAAAACAGAAACACTAAATCTGTTGGACGACAAAGTAGGTAAAATCTGGAAGACATAGGGTAGGTAGAGAATGAACAAGAATCAAACCGCATGGGAAACACTTTTGATAATCAATAACTGGGATCACATCTTATTAAAGAGTTTCTGCATATCAAAAGAGATTTCCAGCAGAGTGAAAAGAAAACGCACAAGTTGGAAAAAAATCTTAATGGACTGTCCCTCAGGCAAAGGACTTCTGTCTATAACTTATAAAGAATTTAAAAAAATCAGACGGTTGAAATTCAAAGACCCAATCCAAAAATGGGCATCCAAGATGATTATACAGTTCTCAGATGAAGAAACATGAATGGCAAATAAATACATGCAAAAATGTTCATCATCATTAGTCATTAGAGAAGTGTAAATTAAAACCACACTGAGATTCCATCTCACTCCAGAATGAATTGCAGGATAAAAACCTACCAACAACAAGTGCTGGAGAGGCTGTGGGGAAAAAGGAACTCTTTCCCCACATTAACTCCCCCCCCCATTTCCCCATTAAATAACTTTGAAGCCTTTGTAATGTTTTCATTCATCAGTTGGAGTGGTTTTATTCTGTTTTGTTAGACTTTATTATGTGTGATGGTATGAACGGCTATTTTGAAGAAAACAAACATTTTGGCAGCCATGCTGATTTAATATCATCTTGCTTTGAAATCTTACCATGCTTTTATTCTTCTACTACCATCAGTTCTATCATGTTGTGTCTTATTGGGATTTTAATATATATGATTTTATAAACAACTTTTATGGAAAATCAGATATTATAGTACCAATTGATAATTTTCTGTTATTCAGTTCAGAATACCCTTAATTATTTGAATGGTTTTATACTATTTTATTATGTTTGATATTATTGTATTTGAAGCCATGCTCAAGTATTACAAAAAAAGGGGTATTACTATAGCTTCTGTTAACATGCTGAGGTCTTGTTGGTAAGTGCTGTGCTGCTTATGTTGTTCTGTTCTAATCAGCTTTGTTCTGTCTTGTTTTGTTTTACTGTCTTTAAAATAAAAATTTTTTAAAAGAAAAAAAGAGTGTCTTCATGCATTTTGTAGCTTTTTTGAGCATAATTAATAGGATTAATTAAGTTTAATCAGATATCTAGCTGTTAAACTGAACGAAAAAGGATAGTTAGTAATTATCTGGCAAATTTAGTATAAGATGTCAGGTAAAAAAAAGTTCTCATCAAAAGAAATGATGTAAATATTTCTTCAAATTTTCAAAGTTCATCATATTATAAAAAGAAAGATTTGTTCCAGTAAAGAGTAATTTAAAATGAGAAAGAAGTCTGAAGATGAAAATGCACTCTAGTTTGAAAGGACGATGTATGGCATAAACAATGAAAACTCATTAAATGCATTTTCTAAATAGGTGCAGCACATTCTGCTTTATTATTTTAAAATGTGATAGTGGCTATAGAATGGATAACAACTTCTATCAAAAGAAATAAACTCTGGAGAAATGTGACTGCCGAATACAGAAGGAAGAAATGAAGATAAAAAGCTGAAATGGTTTCAATGGATACAGAAGATACACTAACCAAGGTCAGGGAACATTGTAAATGGCATAATGGACAGTGAAAGACAATAAGGTATTTACATAGTGAATCTATTGCAACTGTATTGGTGACACCTTGGAGGTAGAAAGTCAGGTAATATTTTGAATCAGTGATATTCTGAGTTTTAGGATTAAAAATCTGGGAAAATTTTGGAAATATTTAATCAAACAAGAGTTCTGCATGTAAAGAAAGGAATCAGTTAAAGGTTCTGTGACCCCCACCTACAGATGAAAAAGAATGAAGTGGAAAGAAAATCAAAAGAGTAAGATATTTGTTATCATAAAACCAGGAAAGACAAACCTTCAGTAAAAAAAGTATAGTAAAAGGCATTAAATGCTATGGAGAAAATAAAAAAGTTACAGATACATGCTTAAATTATCTTTAAGCATGAAAAGGCTTCAGAGTTTACAGCAAAATAACCACCCTTTGAAAAAGGAGGATCAATAGGCTGGATGAGATGATGAAATATTCAATTACAAGAATATGTTTTAACTAGGTAACGTTTTAAGCCTTTAAGATTGTGTGACAGAGATGTGGGGTAGTTAGTGTGTTAGATTTTAATGAACATATTTGAGCTTCCTTAAATACTCATGATGAGATAGATAGATACAAATTTTAAAAAAAGTCTGAATTGAAATCAGTAACTCGAACTTGTCATTAAGAACACTAATGAAAGACACTATGCAGCCCAGGGAGAACAGGGAGGAAAACAATGACTTAGCAAAGAATATCATCTTAGCCTTGTGGCCAGAAAATAAGTATGTACCTGTATAAGTAGAGTTAGCTTTGTGTGTTTCTAGAAAAAAAATCTTGTGACTATTTCCCCACCTATAAACTAGGAGATAAGTCTTTCAGAGCACAGATTTCAAAGACTAAAAATAAAGGGGTAATATGAAATTTACCCCTCACTCTAACTCATGGCTCACCCCTCATGGCTAACTCACATTTACCTGGTTAAGGTTTTAAAACTAATAACACTGAATGTAATTATTGGTGTAGAACAACTTTGGGTCACTGTTATCCTGTGGACAGAATGTAAAATAATGCAACTGCATTATAAAACTGGAAGTTATTTTAAATTTAAACATATAACTGTATCTACATAATAAGAATGAAACACACATGCATTAAATAGAAAATAAGTAATCAAAATCACTAAAACCAAAAATAATGTAACTTTACAACCACAGATTAATACGTACAAATTATATTTTCTTTCAATGGAATGAGCTCAAACATACTTCGACTCAAGCACCAACTTGGATGCATTTTCAAAGAGGTTGCCTCAAACTAAAGAACTAAGCATTAAAAATATAACATTCTCGATATATCTAATTTTTTTATGGTAGAGAAGAAAAATGGATGTATAACAATAGAAATCAAGAAGTGATGATTTCAAAGAAATTAAAAGAGTGTAGTCAAATCTCAGGAAAAAAAATAGTGGCAAGGAAGGGTGGCGGAAAGAAAGAAAGAGAGAGCATACATTATAAAACAATGATGTGTTTTCCTTTCTGATAGTCTCTAGAAGGTAGCATTTTATTTTATGCTTTATGAATTACACTATCTTGAATACTTTATTATGAAATTATACAAATTTCGTCTCTCTGAAATTTGCTAATTTCACTTACATAACTTTCTTCAGGCATAACTATGTTGTCACAAATGGTAGAGTTTGTTTCTTTTTAGACTGTGTAATATTTACTACATTTCTATACCTCACTTGTTTTATCTTTTCATCTGTCAAAGGATATTTTGTGTGTACATCAATAACTGTGAAAATGTGAGAGTGCAGATGTATTTTAATAAATAAGATGGCATTGTATAATTTCAGATTAGAGAAAATAATGAATTTCACATTAAACATTTTTACTATAAAAATCCATTAAAGCATGCAGTGAAAATTTTGAAAGTAATGGATGTTTTTTGACTTTATTTTGATATTACTGAAAATGAAAGTATATGTTCAAACTCATCAAATTTTACATGTTAAACATTTGCAGTTCTTTTGTGGACTGAAGCCTCAATAAATTTATTACAGAATGCACATGATTTAATAATATTAGAAATAAAAGAGGTGACATAACTATAAATACTATAGATATTAGTAACAAATCTTATTATCAATCCTATGATAAATAATATACAAAAATCAATAAATGAGATATTCAATAATAATAGAATTAAGGACAAAACATGAAAATTTTATAGCATTCAATATTGCTTCATGTGTATATTTGATTATTTTTTTCTCAGGAGATTGTGTTTAGATGATGGCTATTTAATAAAGTAAAGTGTATGGAAGTTTAATTCTACAGATACATTTTCAAATATAAAGTCTCAAAATTAATAAAAATCACTGAATTGTAGGAATAGATTTATAAAATTATATAATTTTAGGAAAATTGACAGTTTCTTTGAAAATTCTGCAAAGTCAGATTCTTAAGGAAATAGAAGAAATATATGAAAATTTTCCTGCTGCAGGAGAAAAAATTTAGCATCTTTTTGTGAATATTGCCTAAACAGCTGTGCATAAATTTCATTGAGATTTATAGAATTTTGAAAATGTTAGTTTGTAATATTTAAATGAAATCAAATCAATAAACACCAATAGTCCTGAAATAAAATAGTACAAAACAAAAATATGGATATCATATATTATTAACTTAAAAATACAATTTCTGTACATTATATTTAGAGATGAAATTCTATACACATTTATTCTTATAGGTGGAAAAAATCTTAAAATTTAATAATAATTATAATAAAATCAAGAAAAATAACTCCATAAGAACAAATAATTCCAATAATAGGTCAAAAGAATTATAAATTCTATAAGTGGTCAAAAATATAAGAAAAATTTTCAACATCCTTAGCAATCAGGGAAATGCAAATTAAAATTTCTTTCACATTTTACCTCATTCCAGACAGAATAATTATTAAGAATACAAAACAAACAAATACTAATGATGATGCAGGGAAAAATGAATCCTTCGATGGTATTTGAGGAAATATAAATTAGTGGAGTCACAATGGAAATTAACATGGTGTTTTTTTAAAAAAAAACTAAAGGTAGAGCTATCTCTAAGACACCTGTAATACTCCTTGCTATATAAAAACAGGATTAAAGTCAGGAGAACAAAGAATTGCTTGCATATCATAATTTTTGCAGCACAATTCACAATAGTCAAACAATGGGCTTACCCTAGAGGCTATTCAAGTAATTAATGGATATATCAAAATATTGTGTTTTATACATTAAACTATTTATTATAATATATATGTTATTTACTTATAAAGTAGGACAAAACTAGGTCATTTGCAGAAAAGTGGTTGAAAAAAGGAATTATAATGTTAAGAATTAAGCCCAATTCAGAAAGAATAGTACTATGTATTATCTTTAATAAGTAGAATCTATATAATAAAGAAGACATGAAATAAGAAGTAAGACAATCAGGTAAGAAGGAAGTAATGAGGGGATATAAGTTGTGATGAGGGAAATGAGGCAATGGTAATGAACAAAATATGCTGTGTGTATGTATGAAACTGATGAAAATTAATATGCATTCATAATGTATATATTGAAAAAACTAACAAAAAGTAACTCCATAAAGTGTACTGAATATAGATAATCACTGAATACTGTACTATGTAATATCACTAAATGAATTCTGAAGATTTCATCACAAAAATATTAGATATTTTAAGTTCTAGATATGTAAGTCAGTTTCATTTAATTATTCTACATTGTATTACACAAATAATACTACTTTGTACTCTGTAGATGTATAGAGCTATAAATTTCCAGTGTATACTTGTTAAAAAGTGTCTGCTTCTAAGACAGTAAGATTGGACAAGGAACACAGAATGTGATTTTGAAAGAGAAAAGAGACTAAGCAGAGAAAAATGTGGTATGCAATGCTTAGCACTGTAGCATACAAGATTCTTCCTCATTTTGCTTCAAGTTGCTTGTATTAAATCTATTTTAGATCTGCTTTTATTTTTTCCACAAGTCACAATGTAATTGAGTAGATAATTCTTATCCAGTAAATGTGCTATTAATACTATTAACATGAGCAGATATTTTTAAGGAGAATGTACTTTTGGTTTTCTTTCTTTCTTTCTTCCTTCCTTCCTTCCTTCCTTCCTTCCTTCCTTCTCTCTCTCTCTTTCTTTCTTCTTTCTTTCTTCCTTCCTTCCTTCCTTCCTTCTCTCTCTCTTTCTTCTTTCTTTCTTTCTTTCTTTCTTTCTTTCTTTCTTTCTTTCTTTTTTCTTTCTTTCTTTCTTTCTTTCTTTCTTTCTTTCTTTTTTCTTTCTTTCTTTCTTTCTTTCTTTCTTTCTTTCTTTCTTTCTTTCTTTCTTTCTTTCTATTTCACCCAAATGATTTTGTTGTGAAGCCAGTATGCAGCCAGGGCTTGCCTTGGCCACCAAATGCTGTCATAGCTGACATGTGCCACCAAAGCTAGCTCCAGGTCAGGTGTTGACCTTTTTGCTGTCTTTTGCCCATAATTTAGAATATTTAAATATCATCACTGTCCTTAAACAAAAGCTTTTTCTGCTTCAAAGTAATTATGGGAGATGTATTTTTATTACTAATGCTGATGCCATTATTATGTTTTCCATGTAGAATTTGAGTTATTTTAAACCAAATAACCACATGAATAATTATTTTAACAAAACAATTCTTTAAGCAAGTTGTGATTATTCAAAATTCTAAAATCTGACTGTAAAATTAAATCTATGAAAGTTAATATGTTGCTCAATTGATAAATTCAGGTCTGAGATTTTATAATTGCACAAATTCATAATTAGTTATTATTATGAACGTAACAGTTGGTATGTATATGGCAATGCAGGTAAATATTACTAATAATTTTATACTAAAATATTGTATAATGATTTATATAACCAAGATAGAGAATCAAAAATTAATGAAAATATTATCAATACTATTGTAGTGTAATGTAGAAAAGTATTACTAACATTTATATTACTTTTCAAGTGTTCAGACTTAGATTTAAAATAATTTTTGCTAAAAATGTATCATATTGTTTCTTAAATAATTAATATTTACTTATGTTTACTATATATTTTCATTACATGAAAAGTACAATATTGTTGTAGCCAGGATTTTCAAGGAAACAATCTAACACCCCACATATAATTTACAGGGTTAATTTATAACATTCAACCAAAGAGTCAAATGGAAAGGAGTGCAACACAAAGAAACCTGCTGGGGACCTAAATCACATGGCAGTGCTCTCTCTGCATTCAGTTTGCGGCCTAAAGCCCATGACAATGTCCCAAGCAAGTCCGTATCAAGGATCTTCCCTGGAAAGGCCGAAAAGTCAGTAATGGAAGTTAGAAAGTCAGCAGGCTGAAGGATCTGCACTGCAGCTAGGAAGTGATCTCAAGGTAAGGACCAGAGCTTACCCAAAGAGAACTGCATGCATCCTCAAGAATAGCAGGGATCCTAGCTCCCCTGACGAAAAGAACAAAGATGATAACAGCCGAGTGCATGTTAGGAAAGTCAGTGTGACAAGCTTCTCTGGGAGGATCAACAGCACACCATTTTCCCCTCCAGTTCTCTTTCTGTGTTGTTGACAATATCCTGAGGTGAGCCTTCTTCAGCACACCACACTGATTCAGTTCAGCTGGGTGTTACAAGCTGGCTGTTAGTTAATCCACCACAGACATTATACATTCAGGAAGCTGGAATCATATAAATTCTTAGCAACTTGTGTATAACAACATTTCTACAGCATAATGCACTGAAGTATAAATTTATCCAAAATTACAAATGAAATGCATATATTTTTAAAATAAAAATAAAATTTCCCAAACTATATTCTGTAATATTAAACCTGTAGATTATATATTCAATAATAATTTCAAAAATATTGTAAGATGAGTGAGGTACTGTAATAATTAGCAAAATTTATCTTAGAGGTGTGGAACAAAAACTCAATGTTTATCTGCATAAAAATACTCCTATTCCTAACATATCTTCTTCTGTTACCCACACATAGTTTTAAACAGTTGTTTCAATGAAATTAATATTGTTATGACTCTTTTTTATTGTGGTTCTTTGCATGAGAAAATTTTTGTACAGTATTATCTCTTTTCATGTTTACAATAGTTATACCACTTAAATTAAAAAAAAATTCCTAAGATAAAGACACTAACTGTCCAAAGTCAAGTATGAACTGAATATAAAAACTTGTGCTAATGGCTTTGAGTCTAGAACTTTCCTATTATAATCACATTATCATTCTTGAAATTCTTCAGAAAAAAATGTTAAATAATTAGTATTTTAAATACAATAGATATGATCTTCATGAGCAAGGCTATATAAATACATTGAAGGAAAGTCTAATATGTAAATCTACTTCATAATCAGAAATGTCAAAGGTGATATCACCTTGACTAAATTAAATCATTACATTATGAAAATTTCAAAGTATAAGTTAACTACTTAACCAAATAAGTTTAAATTATCTTTGTATCTCCACTGGATACAATATCAAGATATCATTTTTTAATTAAAGAAGCTAATAATAATAAACCAGATGCCCAAATTTACTTGATTCATTTACTGAAATTAGTTTATAATTTTAAAAAGTATGATGAAAATTTTTTCATGATAATTTAATCCATGAAAATATTAAAATTTTCATGATTTTAGCTGTTTAAATCATATATATGCATATGTAACAAAATGTATATTCTACTTGTAAAATTTATATTTATGTACTTATTTGTGTACATATTTGTATATATAATACTAAAGTAATTTATATTATTTTATAAATAACTACATACTAGTTGCCAAAACTTGGGAATAAGACATTTGTATTGTGAGATATTTAATTGTGAGATACTTGACAGTTCTTTCAGTGGCATAAATCTATAAACTGAATCATTAGAAAAGTTAAATGACTTTGGTAGTTTGTTAATAGTGCATATAGAACTTAGCACTGTGTAGGAATTTGACAAGCAAGTAAAAATATTGGAGATAAATATAATGACATTACTCTTTAGAATAAGTAATTAGTTTCTTTAAAAATTCATTTTTTCAAAAACATTTTGATATATACTAATTTGTTTCATTTATAGTAGTAGTTTCTCTTAATTCATGAAAAAGCAAATTTTGTGCTTTTATCTGTTTCTTCTGTGCAGAAATCTTTCAGTATCATGTATTCTGACTACTTTCATGATAATGATGCACAGTGTATTAGATTTTACTATTCTTTTATTTTGTAATGGAATATTGTATTATTTTAGAATATATATTATCATTAACTTAATTACTAATTCTTTTATGTTTCTAATTTTTCACAGTTATATGTCACACAGGTATATAGACATAATTTTGAAATATAAAATTTATCTTTCACAGTGAATTCCATGTTTCATTAAAACTCAAAGTCAGTGATCAAGAGCACATTGTTTCCCAATGAATGCATAAATTCACCTCACATTCAGTAAACCAATTTTTTCAATTATGTAAATGTTTTAGGTACTCAGTTATCTCTCAGAAGTATAGTCAATTTTTAATGCATGTGTGCAATAGCAAAAAAATGCCATTCTAAGTCATATTTTACTGGCTGCAAGACGCTCATGTTGTTCTCATTCTAGGCCATCTTCCTGTGAATGAAAAAGGAAATCTCTCCCTCTCTCTCTCTCTCTCTCTCTCTCTCTCTCTCTCTCTCTCTCTCTCTCTCTCTCTCTCTCTCTCTCTCTCTCTCTCTTTCTTATATGCAACTGACTTTGAGGAGAAGATAGAAATGTCCACATTTTCCCACAAAGCACCCTGCAAAAAGTAAAATAATTTTTTGTCTATAGATAATGATTTTCCACCCTTTATCAAATTCTCTATTTTCAAAAGAATTCATGTTCTTTCCTTTGATCTGTGGTACTGTGAACAAAATGCCTCTTACGGTATTAGAATGTATAGTGGTAGGGTTTCTGATTATAAGTAAAAGAAACTGAACATGAAGGGAATTCCTCTTATGCCAGTAAGTCTCTCTTGTTTGTAACTCTGGATCTATATTATAAAAATACTTATTTTTCCAATACTGGAAATCTAAACACCTTTCACATTTTGTTGATATACAGAAGTCGATCTTCAAAAGAATTGTCAACATCAATTTCTCTATATAAGAATTAGTGAGCATGATATTTCATGAAAATATTTATACTCCATTGACTATATCTATTTTTTGAGAATAGAGTGATCTGTTTTAGCCTCTTAAGTGATAAAGTGGTTTTGCAAAATAGTAAAATCTATGTGCCTTGACATCAAGCACATAAATGACAGCATTGTAATTATTCTCCACAGCCACTGATACTGCAAGCTATCAATCAACTGGAAAGTGTGATCCTGATTTAGCAACCCAGTTCAGCATTATTTTAGAGGTTAGTTTTTAAAAAGGAGTTCTTATTTTCCAAATGGAGTAATAAAATGTGCATTTCTAAAACGATTTACTGTATAATTTTGACCCTTTAAAACTTTAAAAATTCAGAATTAGATTTCTAGATAAGCATATTTCATTTTCATAATTAAATGATTTTGAATAGCATAATATTTTTGCCTTTATAAAACATTAATTTTGGTTTCATTCCTCCTGTATTCAATTGTTTCCTTTAATCTCCTCTGTCTCTCTTTGTGCTTCTCTCTCTTTCTCTCTCTGTTTCTGTCTCACTGGCCTGTTGCATTCGTTTCTTATGCAATGGAACACAGAAATATCCCTTGAGAATTTAAAGCCACTTTCTATGTCATTTGTGTATTTATAATTACATGAGTTGCTTTGAATTTTTCCCAAGAACACACTGTAATTTTATATGACTTTGGGATAGTTGTTCTAATATCGGAACAAATATTATGTAAATTAAAGTGGCATAAGCATAGCCTTTTCCCTAAAATTAAAAATATTTTCAGAAAGACTCGATATACAGTTATATTGATTATGCTGGTCCTGAATTGATCACATAGCCCAGGCCGGCCTTGACCACAATATGATGCTCCTGCTTTAGTCTCTTGAGTACTGGGATGATAGGTGTGTGCCACCATGTTCCACTTGCAAAATAAATTGAATTTCAGATAAATTGTGAAAGATTTTCATTAAATACTATTATCAAGGAAGACCTCATAGGCAAGGATCTTCATTATGTTCATTTTCAGAGAACTCCTAAAGGGATGGCAAAGAAGGGAGACACAGGGAACACTGAAGTCACTTTAACTTTATCCAATATTTAGTAATTTTGTGCATGTCTCTAGTATCTAGAAGCCACTGGGAACATTTTCCTAGGTTCCTGTAACACTGAGATAACTTCCACAGCACAGAGGGTCTGACTTCACACATGCCTCAAGAAAGTAAACTAAATCCTCTGTGTTAAATAGTCACGGAAATCCAAGCCTGTCTGAAATGTTTCCTCTTAATATGGTGACCAAATGCTATAACAGTCAATTTGAGATTTTAACTTTAAAATCTCACAACTTTATTCAAAAATAATTTTTTTGTACTTGAACATAGTGGTGTTCAAATATTGCCGTTGTATCATAGAAAACATATTGTAGTGTTATAGCTTGCATCTAGATGTCTCCCCAAAGCCTCATGTTGTCATAGGTTGGACTTTTTCAGAGGTGACTAGCTAGAGTATGTAATGCTGGGATTGATTCATTGAGTAATGCTAGAATCAAAGGCATTAGGATAAAAGATGTGAGTGCAACCCACCCTAAGAAGTTAGGATAAGACAAAAGGGTCAGAAAGATGTTGCTAAGGTCCCTTGCTTATTTTGCTACTTTCTGGCTACCATGAACTGTCTCTGCTCTGGGATGCCTTCTGCCATGTGCCATTCTGCCTTTCTGTCAATCAATTATAGAGTGAAAAATCTATAAACTGTGAGTTAAATACGTCTTTTCTTCCTTAAACAGTGAATATGGCAATGAGAATAGGAAGACTTTGCAGTAAGTAAGACATTGGAGTGACATTCATTCAAAATTGATAACAGAAAGTGTAAGCAATAATGATCAATATTACTGAATGTTTTATAATTAAAGTATATTAATATTTTTCTCATACCAGTGACTTTATTTGAATACAGTCCAATATCTTATCATTGAATAAATATTAAGCATATATGATCCTTAACATTTTTCTTTGGGTTAGACAAAATGGAAAGTAAAATAGCTGTTAAAAATATTATTTTGTTCACTGTCTCTATAAATAGTTGAAATAATTTCAGCATGAATAAAATCATGTTACTTATATCAATATTATACTCTGTGATCAAAATTATATCCTTCCTCATTAAGTAGGTCATTTTCACACTTTTAAAGATAATATGTTTATGTTATTATGTTAACAATAAATTATAATGATAATGAACTATTTTTGTTTTTTCAATTCATCTGAATTTAAATCCACAGAAAACTGTGATCTCGTACATAAACTCTTGAAATTCACAGAATTGGTAAACCTGAATTTTTCTCCTCTAAGAAATTCGATGACTGTGAATTGTTTAGTAAATTATAATTCTGTTTCTTGTTAAATAATTACTATAGGCTGTGAACATTACTGAAATTCATGTGGGACATTCAAAGTTAGATACAAAAATAATGATTAGGGCTGTCTCTTTGGGACCCAAAAGTCTTGGACCCGTAGAGTTGCCTAGGATGTTTGGATCAAAAGTCTGCACAGACCTGCATCTCGGAGCGACTCTTTGGGGCTGGTAGGCCCGCCCTTCATCTGCAAGGAACTGCCTGGAGATCGGCATTTGGGCCAGGTGTGTTTGTGCCCATAACCCCGCCCTTCACCCCCAGGAGGTCTCCCAGAAAGCAGCATCTCAGATTGTCTCTTTGGGACCCGAAAATCTCAGACCCGCAGAGTGGCCCGGACTGTTTGGATCGAAAGTCTGTGCAGACCTGCATCTCAGCGTGACTCTTTGGGACTGGTAAGCACACCCTTCATCTGCAGGGAACTGCCTGGAGATCGGCATCTGGGCTGGGTCTGTTTGGGACCATAGACCCACTCTTCACCCCCAGGAAGTCTCCCAGAAAGCAGCATCTCAGGCTGTCTCTTTGGGACCCAAAAGTCTTGGACCCGTAGAGTGGCCTGGGCTGTTTGGATCGAAAGTCTGCACAGAACTGCATCTCTGCGCAACTGTTTGGGACTGGTAGGCCCACCCTTCATCCGCAAGGAACTGCCTGGAGATCGGCATCTGGGCTGGGTCTCTTTGGGCCCGTAGACCTGACCTTCACACCCAGGAAGTCTTCCAGAAAGCAGCATCTTGGCCTGTCTCTTTGGGACCCAAAACTCTCGGACCCGCAGAGTGGCCCGGACTATTTGGATTGGGAATATTGTGGAGACTGGCATCTTGGCCAGGTCTGTTTGGGACCGGGAACTTTTCAGAAACCAACATTCTGGCCTGACTCTTTGGGACCTGTAGGCCCTTCACTCGCAGGGAACCTCCTAGAGACCTACCTGGGACAAAGCACGGAGGCCTGGCCTGCCTGAGATTCCACAGGCTCTGGGGTGGCCATACCCAGCATTCGCCTTACAACTTAAGGAGCCAGGAGCCCACAGAGGGGAGTTAGGACCCTGTGAGAAAGACAAGAGCCTGTGGGGGAGCCACTGCCCCTCCAGGAACTGAGGGTGTAACAGGTAATTTGCCACATAAGCAGAGAAAGCTTTGGAACACTGCTCAAAGTAAGGAAATATAGAAAAATGACAAAAGGAAAGACCAAAAGGCAGGCTCAAAGCCCTAGCCCTCCCCAAGAAAGCTTAGAAGCTGTGTACATAGAAGAAAAAA
>PVJX010010371.1:0-57302 GCA_004027295.1 Dolichotis patagonum | reverse complement strand
TGTCTTTCAGTATTCTTTGTAGGGTTGGTTTGGTGTTCATGAAGTTCTTCAGCTGTTCTTTGTCATGGAAGTATCTTATTTCTCCATCCATTTTGAAGGACAGTTTTGCAGGGTATGTCAGTCTGGGTTGGAAGTGGTTTTCCTTTAGGATCTGAAAGACTTCACTCCATGCTCTTCTTGATTTCATTGTTTGTGTTGACAAGTCTGCTGTGATTCTGATTGGCTTTCCTTTAGAGGTGATCTCTCTTTTCTTTCTAACAGTTTTTAGTATTCTATTCTTATGTTGGATTTCTGGGATGGTGATTATTATGTGTCTGGGTGTAGTTTTATTTTGGTTATGGCTGTTTGGAGTTCTATATGCTTCACTTATCCAGATATCAGTTTCTCTTCTCATTTTTGGGAAGTTTTCAGCTATTACTTCTGTAAATATCCTCTTGAGATCATTTGGGCTGTCCCCTTCTTTTTCATTTATTCCTATTAATCTTATGTCCTTTTTCTTTGCATCATCTTTCAGGTGTTGAATTGTTATTTCCTGATTCTTTGTTATTTTTAAAAGATCTTGTCTTTCCTGCTCACTGGCTGCAATCTTATCTTTGAGGTCTGAAATTCTGTCTTCACTTTCATTGAGGCGGTTTTTACAGTTTTCAATAGAATTTTTGATTTCCTGTATATCTCTTTGAATCTGCTTTATGCATTCTGTTTGTTTCTTATATTGTTCTTTGAGGGATTCTATCTGTTTGCTTTGTTCCTCTAATTTTTTAGCTGTGTTTTCACTAGAAGCATTCACTATTTCTTTCCCTATTTTTATCAATTCTTCTTTTACCTGGGCAAGTATTTCTGATTTGAATTTCTCCATAGCTTTCCCTAGTTGCATATTTATTTCATTTGATATCATTTCAGACATTTCAGGTGTATGGCTTCTTTTTTCTTCTATGTACATGGCTTTAAGCTTTCTTGGGGAGCGCTAGAGCTTTGAGCCTGCCTTTTGGTCTTTCCTTTTGTCATTTTTCTATATTTCCTTGCTTTGAGCAGTGTTCCAATGCTTTCTCTGCATGTGTGGTGAATTACCTCTTGCACCCTCAGTTCCTGCAGGGGCAGTTGCTCCCCCACAGGCTCTTGGCTTCCTTACTGGGTCCTACCTCTCCTCTGTGGGCTCCTGGCTCCCTAACTTATAAGGAAGATGCTGGGCATGGTCAGCCCGGAGCCTGTGGAATCTCAGGGAGGCCAGGCCACCGTGCTTTGTCCCAGGCAGGTCTCCAGGAGGTTCCCTGTGAGTGAAGGGTGGGCCTACAGGTCCCAAAGAGTCAGGCAAAATGCTGGTTTCTGCAAAGTTCCTGGTCCCAAACAGACCTGGCCGAGATGCCAGTCTCCACAAAGTTCCCAATCCAAACAGCCCAGGCCTCTCTGCAGGTCCGGGAGGTTCCTGGTCCCAAACAGTCATGCCGCGATGCTGGTCTCTGGGAGATTTCCTGTGGGTGAAGGGTGGGGCTACGTGCCCCAAACAGACCTGGCCAAGATGCCAGTCTCCGGGAAGTTCCCTGCAGATGAAGGGTGGGCCTACCAGTCCCAAACAGTCAAGCTGAGATGCCGGTCTCTGCAAAGTTTCCAAACCAAACAGTCCAGGCCACTCTGCGGGTCCGGGAGGTTACCAGTCCCAAAGAGTCAGGCCGTGATGCTGGTCTCTGGGAGATTTCCAGCAGGTGATGAAATTTCATCTCAAAAAAGACACAAAACACTGTTCTCCAGCAAGTCGGATGCATGAATGACACTCTAGGTCCTAAGTCTTGGAGCTCTGAGGTGCTCCCCATTTGGGGTTCTTTAAGCCTTGAGTTCTGTTATATTTCGAAGCAATGAGTGGTGACTGTCATGGATGATAAGCAATATATCTGTTATTTTTGGGTTGACTCAAATGTTAACAATCGCTTTTACACTCATCAATATGGGGAAATGCAGGGTCTTGCACTAAAATTATCCTGTTATGGAAAAGACAACCACTTACTCTCTCACCTTTTGGCCAAATGTCATTAAAATTTTTGTGGACAGAAAAGTATAATGTCTCACTGTGCTGAAAGTTGAGGGAAAAAATCTATGATTAACAATACTAATGTCTACTATTGCAGAAAAAGTGAATTTTTTGGCCATAATTTTTGGATAAGAAAAATTTGAGTTCACACCTTGGCCTATTCAGGTGATTCATGTTATTAAAAATAGAAAGTTTAGACACTTTAAGTACTATACTTCAAATATTGTTTCTCTAAAATGATGTATTTTCACTGTTTAAACAGAGAACCACAGAGATATTTTTGCCTAGACAGCTATGCAAATTCCACTACCACACACTGCAAATGAATTATAGCTGTGAGGTTGCAGATGGCATTGAAACTATTGAGGTACTTTTTTTATTATGATGCTTGGTAAATTTAAAAATGTTAATATCCAGTATGATTCTGTGAAATTAAATGACCTTGTAGTAAGTTATTAAAAGAAAAGTGCACTAGTTATATAACCTTCTGCGGGTATTAATGTTATGCTAAATTCTCCCTCCTAGGAAGAAAAGTTTATCTTCTTCTCCTTATGACTGTAATGAGAGATCCACTCTATTTGCTTCGAATCTCCCAGCTAACTCTGTAATAGAGATGTTATCCATCTTAAGAACATCTAAATCTCATCCAGCTTGGTACACCTGGATACTATCAGCATTTGTACAACCAGCATTTATTTAAAAGATTTGTTAAGGCAGCTCATATGTGGAGAGTTTGTAAGTATACTGAGACTCTGCAGTAAGAGAAAGCATGAGGAAAATATGTGAAGTAATTTCTAGAGAAAATGAAATATTAACAAAAGCACTAAAATAGAAAAAAAAAATCCAAATAAGTTGACTTATTCATTCACGTGTTTGAAAAACGTGTATGTCAAATACCCATAAAATTGCTGGGATTCATTTCTGAAAAAGATACTGACAAGTATTGATATCCGAAAAGTTTGCTAGGAAATGTCTGGCAATCTGTTTATGTAATTGTGTTAGTCCTTTCCCGTCACTGAACATTGTGACTTTAAGAATAGGATGTTTATTTTTCTCAGGTTCAGAGGGCTCAGTCCATGGCTGGCTGGCTCCAGGGCAGAAATGCCCAGGTGGAAGGCAGCGGTACAGGGAAGCTGCTCAACCTGCGGGAGCCAGCGAACAGAGAGGCAGGAGATATGAATACGACTGTGTCCTGCCAGTTCATCGGCCCAGTGGCCACCTTCCCAAACATCCCCCACATGGAACAGCACAGTGAGCTATGACCTCCTCGGTGGCTTAGCCCCTTGAGGACCTGAGCATCCCTGGGATTGCTACACCCTCTGAAGTCTCCACCTTGGAACATACGAGACTTCTGGGAGACATTTCAGGGCTACAATATAAGGCAACCCTTTCAGGACATCTCCTGTCTCTCAGGAGCTATTCCTAGTAACCACTCCTTTTCTCCAATAATTTGACCTGCTCTTAACATCTGTTGTTCCTTAGGATTCATTCTTCGACTTCTCACCTTTGGGGAACTTGAACTTGATGTATCTGACACCTGGTATTTCCTCTCTATCATCTTGGAGGCCCAGGTGAGATCTTTGGAAGCAGATATGAGTTTGCTTTTGATTCATGGTTTCCCTAAAATATTTAATCTTGATAGTTGATCATAATTTTGACCCACATTTTCCTTACTTTGTGATTTTGCACTGTAAAACTAACTTTGATAAGCGGGCTTGTTTGCAACCCACTCAAGACACTTCCTGTCTCTTAGGAGCTATTCCTGTTTCTCATTCATATTCTCTGATAAATTTCCCTACTCCTAAAAGAAAAATATCTATATTATAGTGGTAATATTGTGTCAGGAACATACTTTTTATCACTCTATAAATTTTTGGTGACTTATAAACTAGCCAATAAAGTGAATTACTTATATTTGCAGAATATATTTAGCAGGAACAATCTCATTTCTTCTAGCACACAGGTAATTAAATTTATTGACTAGATAAAAATTAAGAAGTTATATTAAAGAAATAGCATCCAAAGTGTTTTAACAGGTCTAGAACTAAATGTTACAAAAATAATGTTGAGTCATGTGAACAGATTATTGCTCTTGGTTAGGTTTTTCTTTAGCCCCAATTATTCCACAGAGTAAATAAACACGAGAGTATCCTTATTTTTTAAAATGAATGATTTAAATGCCATTTCCAATGAAGCTATAGACATTTGTTAATGGCATAAATATACAGGTATATATCAATGATATTTTCTACAAAGATGTAGAAATATTTATTATGTATAATCAATTCATACATTTGAATTGATTTTTTAAATTCTACCTTAAACCTTTTGCTTTTAAAATAAAGGATTCTCATATTTTCTTTCTGTTTGTTTTATATCTTTTTTCATGAAAAATGAGGCTACTTGAGAATAATAAGACTTGTGAGTCTAAAAAAATAACCAATTAACCTTAAACAGTATGCATACCCAGAATCAATATTTTTATAATGGTCATCTTTAAGATAAAATCATTCTTCCACATTCAAAAAAGTGAAATGAGCCTAGTATGTAATCTAGCTAAAGCAAATCTAAGAGAGCAGAATGTCCAATTCCAGGCCAGTTTGAGTAACTTAGTGCAACACTATCCCAAAATTAAAAAGTAAACAAAGAGTCAGAGGATGTAGCTCAGTGGTAGAGCATTCCTTGGGGCAGTTCCAAAAAAAAAAAAAAAAAGAAAAGATAAAAGAAAAAAAAGAAAAAGAAAAGAGTCTCTATTTTTCCACGTAGACATGAAATAGACATTCTAGTGAGTAAAGGCTTAAGATTTAATTCGAAACATTATTTTTACTCATAAGAGAAAAATAACTTTTCATTTTAAATTATCCCCCTATGATATAAAAAGTGTGTCCACAAAATACAGTGAATGTTCAGATTTTTAAATTTTACTCCAGTGAAATGCAGATCACCATTAATTCTTCTCAAAATATCCCTCCTCTCTGTAGTCAAGTATCCCGTCTTTCTTGTCAGTTTGTGAGACAGTTCTGCAAGTACTCTTCTGCATTTTTAGTGGTGCTGTGAATCAATTCAAAACACTTACCTACTGCGATCACTAATCGATGTGACTTGAGTAAGAACCACCAGGCAGACTAGGAAAGCTCCGGATGTGACTGGAGGATGGACACGCAGTATCCAACCTGAGGTCGAAAGTGGGAGGCACCAACCAATAGGCCTGTATGCCGGACTGAATCCAAAGGAAAAGCAGACTTGCCTTTTTCTGCTTTGGAGGTGCTGCAGTCTTTGCTAGGGCCTTTCACGCTGGACTCCAGTTCTTTCAGGGTTCCAACACAGACTCCTCAGCCTTCCACTTGGCCTGGCGCTGGACTCTGCAGTGAGAGCTAGGCCTGTGACTTTCACCTGTCCTCTCCAGCCCTCTAGCTCCCGTTTTGTATTCTCCCTCTTCTGATTCTGCAGGAAATCATTGAAGCCAAGCCCTAAATTCTTTATATAGTCATACAATATATGTATAATTAACAACTGTATATATGCTGCATTGTATATACATTATATACTATGTGATACATGCATGCATAATACTATAGATCTAATGATACATAGATATAGAAATATATTGTTCCTGTAGTGAACCACAACTACTGATAATAACCTTTCATTTTCTCTTTGACGGTGAGGAACAGCCAGAAGGCACAGGCTTCCAGGCCCGTGGAGAGATGGATGAGGGTCCACCATAATGGTCTCACAAGTTTACCTTCCCACTGGGCGGCACAAGACAGCACCATTAACTGTATTTTTCTTAATCATGTCTCATAAATACCTCTAGAACTGCTTCAGAAAATATGGGTTAAAATTTATTTGAGTCAGCAAAGTGACAAAATTGCTTGTCATCTTACTAATTGGCCTTAAACCTATTAAACAAAAAAAAATTAAAGACCCATGTATTTAAGATCTCTGAGTCAAATGAGATGTTAAAATATTTAATTTATTATAAATAATAACCAGATATATTAAAATAAGTCATGTTCAAAGACTAAATTATTCAGTCAGTCACTTAATTTATTGAAATTTAACAGTAAGTTATATGAATAAACTGTAAATTAGTATGTTTTCTTGAGCAAAAAAAAAAAAGATTGGCAATCTATGACACTCTTTAGAGATAAGAGATATGTTACCTGTGTAACATTTCCATATATTTTTTCATTTGAGTCCTTGAGTGTTTACTTTGCACCTGTGCCTTAGGATTAGATTGATTCTACTCACAATATCCTGCTGCATGCTTGCATTTCTAATATCACTCTTACGTTCTGTCAACTTTTTAAAACATTTTTATAAGTCTGTTCTCAATAAAATGATGACCACATAAATGCCATGGAATTTTTAATACACATGATCTAATTCAGATAAAGACCATATTAGCCACTCATTCATTCTTTCCAGCAAAATGATCTGGATAACCTTTCCCTTCCCCCCCCCCTAAAAATGTAAGTAGCTCTATAACTTTATTTAAAAAAATGCTCAACATCACTAATCATCATCAAAATGCAAATGAAAAGCACCATAAAATTGCACCTCACTCCAACTGGAACAGCTACGATAACATCACTAACAAATGTTAGTAAGGATACAGGGAGTAAGGAACTCTGCACCTGTTGGGGAATGTAAACTTGCACAACCATTGGGAAAAACAGCATGAAGACTTTTTTTTCAAAATTAAGTTAGAGCTACCATATAATTCAGTGATCACACTAATGGGAATATTATTCAAAGGAAATTAAATCAGTATGCAGAAGTGGCATCTGAACCCCATGCTTATTACAGCATAATTCACAATAGCCAAGAAACTGAAGCAAAATATTTCCACGAAGCTACGGACAGGTAAAGAAAGTGTGGTACAAACACACAATAGAATCAATGCAGTGATTAGAATGCTCCTCATTCCGACTGATGAAAGGTCAGAAGTAATGGCTACAATCTTGTTAGAAATAATGAGAGAAATCAGCATGAAAGTCAGTATGAACCCAGTGTTTCTCATAAGAGGTTAAGAGGCATTCCATAGTCACACACACAGACTGTTCTTAATATGCTGCCTCCTGCTTAGTTTACAATAACTCATTCTGTTTTAGAAAGATCTCTTTGTCACATCTTTCTAAAACCATTAAGTTTACTCTGAGATGATAAGATGTGAAATGGGGAGAAGGAAGGAAAGACTATTCAAACACAATATTTCTAGTAATAATGTACTTAAGAAGCTTGTAACCTAATTTTGCCACTACATAATACAAATTTTAGAAATGTTTTTGAATAACTATAAGTCAGACATAAAAGAAGCATAATAGTTTAAAGTTGCAGACTTTTCTATCCTGTTCTTCATCCTTGACTTCTTTTTGTCATGTGACTGATAAGAATAGCACCAAATTTTATAGCAAAGATGAATGCTTGATCAATCTATTTTATAGACTGCCTTATGTATTGTTCATGAGGCACAGAGACCATACCCTAGCTGTCATTTTTAGAATTATTCAAGCTAATATAATTTCTGCTCTCTGATCTGCTCTGTCTTACATGCCAAGCAGAAAGAACTGACCTGGAATCCAAATTTCCAAATCTGTTGTCCACAGATTGTGAGGTAAATAACAAATAATGAAATGCATCCATTTTGACAATAATTCACTATTTGTAAATATTTAGGTATCCCAAATACTTTAAAATATGGATTTATTAGGTTGACTCTCTTCCACAAAATAATTGTGGGCACATGTTTTAAAAATTTTGCATATGAAGACTCAGCAACCTCCCTGGCAAGCATGAGGTCCTTAGCTAGGTTCCTGTTACCAAACCAAAAAAAAAAATGCATATGTTTTAATGTGACTAGTAAATATCCTGACAAAATTCCTTTAGAACAATGACACCAGCAGATTAGGAAATGACAACTTCAGCACAATCACTTCTCCAAGGTCACAATAGAATGATATTTATAAAACGTATTTAATCTTTATGTAAACCATCTCAATTCCAACTGTGTTACTACCTTGGCCTAAACAGCACATCTTATGCTTCTTTTGAAGGGCGAAGCCCTTTCTGACATTCATCAAACAATACTCTTACTTAGAGGCATGGTTACTTTGTCATAGATCTGCAGAACGCCAGAGAATAAAGAGTCATCTGAAAACACATTTGAAATACCTTAAATAAGGGTCTCTGCTTTTATTATTACAGGTACATGTCACAGGTAAAATGACTTGCTTTAGAATAATTATAAAAACAATATCACATAACATTATCTAAGCTGTGGATGACTTTACATGAAACGCCTTGTTTGAACTGTATAATTATTCAGTATGTTAATTGTCATTTTCCCTCTATTACAGATTCATAGGTCTTTCATCTTTACTTATTTTATTAGGAAAAGAATCAAGCATTATGATATTGTTTAACAGTAGCAATTTCAACAGGATTGAAGAATATAATCTTATAAGAAGAGTGATGGGAAGGTGATGTGGTAAATGCATTCCTGGATACAGTGAATACATGTAAGATTGTTTTTTTAGAAATGCTCCTGCACAATAAAACACCCTAGCCAATGGTTTTATAACACAGGAAAAAAAACTCATTATCAAGCTGTGTTTATGCAAATGGATTTCAAAGCTATCTTGCAACTCTAAAAGAAAGTACAGCAAGAAAAAGTAAATCTCAATTTTATGAGCGGAAGATACAAGCAATTGAAAGGATGGTACCATTCTTACAGACTGAAGGGTAACTCTGTATGGTAAATCAGTCAACATGATTTGGGCACAGAATGATAATGTAATCTTATATAAGGTATCAAAATGACATCCCTAATGCATTTCCTGATGTCTAGAAGACTGCTATAATATCAGCAGAAAAAATTATGGAGACAGAGAATATAAGAATATAGGAAGAAACCTTATAAGTCAAGACATATTAAATGAATGAAAGAGTATTTCATTCCACACTTCAAGTTAGTTAATGGTTACTGCAGAAGTTTTTTATTAAATCCATTACATCAAAAATTTGTTTGCTAGCATATGTATCGATCTAGGAAGATAAATGGCATTTGGTGTCATAATCTTAATGATAGTAGAGAGGACTTATGGCATAGAATTGCTAAATTTGGCAACAGCTGTTATCCCTATCTCCTATCTTCCATCACCCAGCATCCTTTAGAAGTTAACTTTAAAGGGGAAAAATCAAGGTATCACACTGAAGTCTCTTCCAGAGTTTCTGGAAAGAGTTCAATTTCAAGACCATTCTTATTTTCTGTTGAAATTTGATCCCTTTTAGGTATAAGAAAAAGGCAGCTGTTTCCTTAGGGTCCATGAGCTACAGATCATGTTGGCTTCTGGAAGCTGCCCACATATCTTTGTGTCCTAGACCCAGAATGCAGTTCACAACAGGAATACATGTTTTCTACAAGATCATCTAGAAAGCAGTGGTCTCAGCTTCACTTCTGAATTCAGCTGGAGAAAAGTCCATGCCATTGAAAGGATGCTGTCATTATGTTAGGATTTTCCAGATAAGATTTTTTTTTCTGATAGTTAAAGGCTCTGTGTATCATAACCTGATCACAGGAGGAGAGTCATTTTTGGTGCAGATTAGAGGATCTTGCCAGACTAGGAGAAAAGTGCTTGTAAAGCCTTTGAGGGACATCATACAATTCTGTCTGCCACAGCTCATATCACATTTTTTCATATTCTCCAATTCAACTGGAAGGTTTATAAGCTATTTTAGTAATTAAAATATTTATTTCTTCATATTCATTTTAATTGCATTGTTGTTTATACATAGTCATTTTTCTAGAGTGCCTCCTTTTTATCAAATACAGAGACTGTACTGGGATTACGTGTGTGTGTGTGTGTTGGGTGTGCCTGAATCTTGGTCATTTAAACTGGGCACTACTTTGCCTTTAGGGAACCACCAGTTGTCCATGTTTATTTGTTTTGTTCTGCGGAAAGCACTCAATGACACTGGCGTGAATCATACCATCTCAGTTAATCATCTCCAGTCCCTTTGTTTAGAGCCAGATCTTCAAATGAAGCTAAATTGTTTTCCTAGATGAAATCTTCTAGAAATAAAGGTATCATTTGATACCACAAGCCAACCCATGATGAGAATATACCTGAAAATGAACATAGCATTGAAGAAAGTAATCACAAGACAGAAAAGGAAAGAGTGAGATTATTAAAATCTTGTTATCCAGTCTGAGCTCTTGCATACAGCAAGTTGTGCATGATTGCCTGGAATTTAGGTAACATGATACCTTTATGTGTAATTTATATTAAGTTTATCGAAATTTTTGCTAAGGAGACAAAATACTAGAGCATTGCCAAACCAGGCACTGTTTCACTGCCCGCCAAACGTTGCTAACTGTGCGTGAGCTCCCTCCCACCATCCCCAAATGCCACTAAAGTCCACTCTGGTCTCTTCCACAAAGCAGTAAAAGCTACTGCTTCACATTCTAGAAAGAGACCTGCTGTAGAGCTGCACACCTGGGACACAGGCTCACTGGGAGTGAGAAAAACAACATAAATCAGCTCTGTTTCCTTCTGGCTCCCATAAACAACCAAAATCTCAGATCCGACTCAAAGCCAGCAAGCAGGAGTATTTCTTCGACCTGGAGGTAGAAGCGGCCGAGAAAAGCCATCAGAACAGCGCACAAGCGCAGGGTTACCACCTCTCACCTTAGAGGACTGACTACAGCAAGGCTGGAAGAACAGGGCAGGACTGCAGAGAGCACCACGCTTCAAGGAGGAACCTGAGTGCAGCAAACAGCAGCGCCTCTGGGGGACTTTCAGCGTGAACCTCAGGTAGGTGCAGCTCAGTCCAAGGCAGGCTGCGGACCCACCATCATTCTGAGGCCACCAGAGGCTTTGCATGTGCATGTGCTTCTGTTTACTTTTTTGCGTTTGTGTATTTCCTATTTTCTTGTCTTCTCTTTTTTATTTGTGTGTGTGTGACAGGTCCTGTGTGTATGGTTTTGTGGTCATGACTATGTGTATTAATTTTCTACTGTTGCCTTAAGTTACGCATGCCCTCTTCACAGTTGTTTCCAGACGTTTCCTAGACTGGCTCCACAGTTCGTCAGTTGGCCACAGTCGCCCTCTCTCCTCTCATCTGCGGTGTGCAGCTCATCCTCAGCCCCCTTGTCTTCTGCCTCATACCTTCCATGTCCTGGCTTCTCCCGCTTGTATTTTGTCTTTTTCTTTTTCCTTCACCATTTTATTTACTCTTGTATATATAAACTATTAAGACCAACCTAAATACAACACTATTATAACATCTCACATTAGAGTTCCCCTCACTCATGGTTATGGCATTGAATTACTAAAATTAGTGTATCTGTTAGGTCATTAACCAGATTTGCATGATTTCTTACTATCTACCCACGCTCACTCCTCTGTTCTCTTCCCTCAATTTTTTCTCATGTACTTCCCCGTATCACTACATTCCTCCATATTATCTGCCATATAAAAACTACTGTAAAATCATGTTTTTTTTTCTTTCTTTTTATTCCTGGTGTATGTGACAAGCATATGTCAATGAACACTTGTATATGAGTGTTAAGAAAGGTTAGTGTTTCCACAATTTTTACATTGATGTGTCACACTTGCTCACCAAACATCATTGCTTAGGTCTTCAAACCTAAGGTCTCTGCTAATTTATAAATTGTATACAATCTGCATAAAGATATTCTTACTTTCTACTTATAAGGCCCACTCTTACTTTTTTCACCCCCACATATATCTTCTTTAATCCCCTCTACTTCTGTTCTTTATGAATACAAAAAGTCATTAAAAATTGCATTCTTTTTCATTTTTTTATTATTTGTTAACCTCTTTCTGTATTCTCAATTTCTCTTACATTTATAACTACATTTTCTACCTACTTACTCGGAGGTAGAGAAAGTAACCATTACTAATTCTTCGCATTCTTGGGTTACTGGAAGAGTAGATTTTTTAAACAAGATTTAAATTTATATTAATGTATAGTTGTTACTTTGCATGTTGATATTAGCAGTAGTTGTGTTATTCTTTCAACTTAGTTCTATGGATTTCTACTAGGCAAAATTCACTAGCCCAGTTGCTCTGTAAGATTCAACCCAAAAACATTTCCACAACAATCGGACAATTAAAATGAATAGCTGCTTCTCAAAAGAAAATAAATAATCTGCAAATACATGAAAAAAATACTCAGCATCTGGGGAGTTAGGAAAATTCAAATTGAAGACAACACTGATACCCCATTTTACTCTAGAGTAAAAGGGAGCCCTCAAGGATTCAAAAACAACAAACGCTGACAAGGTTTGAGTGGTAAAGAGACCCTTCCATGTTGGTGGAAATTCTAAACTAGTACAACCACTATGGAAATAAATATGAAGTTTCTTCAAAATAATTAAAAATAGAAATTCCATTTCACCCAACTAACACTTTCCTGAGCATCATACATGCATGTCATGTTTATTACAGTGTGAAACTGTAATAGAAACAGGCTTCATGCTCATTAAAAGATGAATGAATAAAGAAAAACAGAAAATGTGGTATATAAACACAGCAGAGTATTACTCATAAAGAGACAAGAATAGGTATGAGTAATTTGTAGCAAAACAGATAGGTTTTGAGACTGTGCCATGAAATGAAACAAATCCAGATGCAGACAGTTAAATATTACACAGTTTCTCTTATATGAGAACCCCAAATTGTATATATTTTAAAGAACAAGATTAAGGAGGGATAATAAGAAATGGAGAGAAGAAGAGAACATGGGGAAATGCAGAGGCAAAAATCGAGAGAGGAAAATAGTATCAAAATGATTTTAATTCTCCAAAATGAATGTATTATGTATCACAAACAAATGCTAATAATTTTTTCTAAAGAATAAACTTTATCTTAAATGTAAATCTTTATTAATTTATTGGCTGAGTGATGAATTTTATATTTTAAGTTGAAATTAACTACTGGAAAAAATAAAGTGAATAGATTAAAATGACATAAGAGAATAAATCTTAAAATTTCAACACAATTTAATTTAATGGAATGAAATAACAGCACAAATATCACCTATTTTATGATGCTTATATGTGGAACATAATGCATAGCCATTACACTCAAAATTACCATTTGCGCTAGTTACTGTCTCATTACTGTGACAAATAACTGATACTCACAGGTTATAGGAGGAGAAGCTTATTTTGCCTCATGGTTTGCAGAGGCTTCTGAACATAGCTGGTTCCAAGGTAGGGTGGCATTGCAAGAGGGCACAACAGAGGAGAAACAACACATGGCATGGGAGGCCAGAACTAGAGAGAAAAATGAAGGGAAGAGGGAGACAGATTCGTACAGAACACACCCAGGGACCACTCCCTCCCACCAGGTTTCATTTCCCAAATCACATGGGTTCCAGGCTCATCAGTGGACTAATCCCCAGATGAATATCATGCCTGATGATCCAATCACCTCCAGAAAGCCTACATGTGATCTCATGAGGCTTTTGAGAGACATCTAGATATAAACCAGAACACCACTTTAAGTCAATATGTGAAAACTAATGACAAACTAGGAAAATATTTTTATTTACATTAAATTCAAAGAGTAATATAAGAAGACCTCAAAACTCTTTAAATAGCTAAACATTCCTCTTAAAAACAATAAGGAAAATTTGATTCCTGACAAAAACTACAGCAAACTTGACTACTAAATTGTTTTTTCATTCTTGAGTGATGCTGCTTAAATTTTTAAGCTCTCCTAATATGCTTATGTTTTTGAGTTCTCTACCTAAGAGAGGCAGGGATTATATTACCATAAGCTCCCTAAGACGTTTCAGAATAATTCCCAGACGATGATATGATGTTAAGAAGTAGAATTGTGTTTCTGGTTATGTTTGTTTTCAATTTCTATCAATGATTCCTGAGTAGGAATTTTGCATAGTGGCAAAGGGTTTCCTTTCCATGCTTAATCCTTAGGATGCAGAATTAGACAGCTACTGACACTGTAATCAGGGAAGTAGTGGTGAGCTGAACATAAATTCCTAGTTCTATTAAGCATAACATTTCCAGAGATGCTAAAGAAGCAAAAATATACGGGAGGAACATGCTTCTAAAGAAATATATTTATTTTCTATAGATTTGATTCACTACAGCAAAATGGCCTTCTTAGACTTAGCTTAGATAGATAAACTTCTCTCATTTTCTATCTCTTTTGTTCCCCCAAGAAATATATTTGGGATACAAGCAAATATTTTAAAGATACACTGTCTTTTTAGGCTAGATATATAATGGCAATATAATTTCATTAAAGACTAGCTTTGTTACCCAGTTCCAGATCCTTCTCATACTTTTTTTGATTTTTTTAAATTTTTCACTCAGATGTTATCATTTTGAAGAAAATGTTAATTTACTTAACAAAGCCACTTCAGATATCTTTTACTGAATGACAGTATTTGAAGACTTTCATAACTCTCAGTTTATGAACTGTTAAAAAATTGTTCAAGTCTACTAAAGAAAATGAACTTCAATAGGACATTGAAATCATGATTAATATTTTTGATGATTAATATTGATGAAATTCTTTGACACTTATTTTAAATAAGTAGACAGAAATCTATTTTTTCACTTTTTTTTTTTTTTTTTTTTGGTACTGGGGATTGAACTCACAACCTCATGCTTGCCAGGCAGGCGCTTAAGCCACTAAGCTAAATCCCCGGCCCCAGAAATCTATTTTTTAAATTATTTGTGGATGTGAATTTTAAGTATTAGGAAGTTCTTGCTAATAAATTACTTTATAATTAATTTAAATGTCATTATATGTTATTAAAATACTTATTGGGAAAAAATTGAGAGATAAGAATCTCATTACCATGGAATTTTTCTATGCTAATTAAAATTTACTTTTGTATTATACAAGCTAAATTAAAAACCAACATAAATTTTTGGAACTATCCAAGCATAGTCTGCAAAAAAGAAACCGAGAATCTTCTCATTAAAAATTCAGTAAGTGGTCTATAAAGAGCTCAAAATCATGGTCAATTCATGATACATTTTGGTGTATGATTCTCTGTAATAAAAGGAATTAAAGATAAATAAAATGAAATAATGGGAAAGAAAAGACAAATTTCAATGAGAAAATATAAGGGAACTAAAACTTTAAAGTTACTTTTGCTTGCTTTTTATTTTGTTTTGTTTTCTTTAACACACTTTTATTTTTAATTAATGATTTTTTGTTAAATAATTTTATGTACTATAGAGGAGATTATGATAATATGATAAAATATAAACTACATTTACTGTAACATGATTTTCAATATTATTATGAAGCTAAGAAGAGAAAAAGAATGAAAAATACAGTTTACTTTAACAAGCCTAGGTTTATTTTATCCTTGAGCAAAAATAATTGAGATATTGCTTGTTCTTTAGTGAAAAATCTGTTTACAAACAATTTGAAATGAGCAGGGCAAATCATATGACCATGAAGCATGAAGACTGCAAATGACTAAAGGTAGAAAGAATGGTCTCACTTAAATAGAAACCAAGGTATAATTTACAATAACAATAAGGCTGCCATGCACGGTTCAGTGCATGCCTACAGTAGCTATTTTTGTAAAGTGATAAAGCATTTGTATATAGTAATGGGCAAAGTTAAAGTATCAATGGTTTCCTTGATCTGCACTGTCTTTTTTATACACACAGGCAGTGAAATGAGGCCCACTGTGCCAGATTACTTCTTCACACTAAGAATTTTCTGAAAATACATCACAAGCTCACCTATATAAGTCTCTCTGATTTGAAATGTTGACTGTAAGACATTTTTTTTATGGTGGGTCCATGAAAGAAGGGATGATTTGGCACTGGCATATGAGTGAAATAAATAAGTAAAAATGTTAGGTAGAAAAACATTTTCAGATGTTTATTGTATTATGTAGTTAAATTAGGGAAAATGTAATAGTCAGGGTCATGGTAAATGTTGAGTCCTGCTAAAAATGGGTGATAGAAGAATACAAAGGAGAGATGACTACAAATCTTCATAGGGTGAAGAAAAATGACAAATACATAGTAAAAAATCCTTGATGACCCCTCCTTGCTCTGTGGACCTAGGGGTCGGTAGGAACTTTGGCCTTGCCCCTACTCCTTGTTCCAGGGACCAAAGGGCCAACAGGGTCATCGGTCACCCTTCCCCTGACCCAAAAGATCATAGAAGCCCACCAACAACTAGTGACTCCTTCTACCACCTGCATAACCTTGGTGGGCTGGTGGAAGCCCCACTAAGCCCTCACCCACAGAGAGGACCTCAGTGGGATTGCAAAAGTGTAGCAACTTTCTCCCTCAAATAGAGGACCTCAGTGGTAAACAGGAGCAGCAATGAACTCCTCCCCAGCTGTAGGACCTTGGCAAATCTGGCAAGAGTGTGGGTGAGTCCTTCCTCCATACAGAGAACACCAGGGGGTTTGAGGAGAGTGCCAACAAGGCCTCCCTTAACCTGAAGTTAATCAAAGGGGTCTGTGAGACACACAGTGACACAGTAGGGTCCCAGTTTGGGTGCACACTATAGCCAGGTAGATCTTGTGTCCTGAAATAACCTGAAGCCATAATAACAATAGAAACTAAGGGTTGACTTATATCAGTTCTCCTAGGCTAGTCAGCCTTGGAAAAATAGGTGGAGGAATTCAGGTGACTGGCCCCTCTCCTTCATTGTGTGACACAGCAATTGGACAAATATCAACCACACAGTAGGACCCTAAGACACACACAGTGGACAGTTGAGACTAGTGGAACTGAAAGACCAAATATTAGCCCAAGAGGTGAAAATGATAAAATGAAAAAGCAAAATGCAATCTCAAACATCCAGTACATCAGGAACAAGTACAGGAGATGTAGAAATAGAGGACATTAGAAGTCATACACCTGAAATATCTGAAAAGATAGCAAGTGAAGTAAAGAAACAAACCCATGAGGCTATAGAGGAAATCAGATTAGAAATAATTTCTCATGTAAGAAAGAAATGACAACCTTAGTAAAAGAGTTGCTCAGCACACCTAGAGAAGATATAGATAAAAAGGTACATGGAAACATTGAATGAAGAAAACAGAAAAGAAGCAGAATGCATGAAACAAATTCAAAGAGATATCCAGGAAATAAAAAATTCCACTGAAAGCTGGCAAACCAATTTGAATGAAGTTGAGGATAGAATTTCAGACCTTGAGGACAGGATCACAGCTAGTGGTCGTGAAAGGAAAGAACTTTTAAAAATAACAAGACAGCATGAAATGACAATTCAACAGCTTCAACATGATACAAATAGAAACAATTTAAGACAAATAGGTATCATTGAAGATGCAGAGGTCAATGCAAATGAAATCGGTTAACTATTCACAGAAGTAATAGCAGAAAACTTCTGAAACATGGGAAAAGATTCAGATATACAGATAAGTGAGGTATATAGAATGCCAAACAATCATAGCCAACATAAATCTACACCCAGACATATAATGATTAAGATCTTGGCAATTCAGCATAAAAACAGAATACTAAAAGCTGTTAGAGAAAAGACACAACTCATCTATCAAGGAAAGTGTACTAGAATCTTGGTAGACTTCTCAGCAGAAATCCTCAAGTCAAGATGAACTTGGAGTGAAGAGTTTCAAGCCCTGAAAGAAAACAACCATCAACCCAGATTGATGTACCCAGCAAACTTTCTTTGAAATTTAGTGGAGAAATAAGATACTTCCATTACAAAGGACAATTGAAGAAACACGTGTCCACCAAACCAACCCTAGAAAGAGTATTGAAAAACATACTAGTGAAAAACAAAAATGACTACAATTCTCAGAACAACAACATAAAGAAACCACCAGACAGGGAGCAGTTAAATAAGGGGGGAAATCAGGAAACCAACAGCAGAAAAATAATATGACAAGGTTGAATCAGTACAATGCTATATCTATCAATGTAAATGGCCTTAATTCACTCATTAAAAGAAATAGGTTGACAAAATGGATCAAGAAACAGGAACCCACAATATGCTGTATACAGAAACACATCTGACTCAAAGGGAAACTCATAGACTAAAAGTCAAAGGATAGAAAACAATACTCCATGCAACAGGAACCCAAGAAAAAGCAGGGGTAACTGTTCCATTTGAAGACAATGTGAACTTCAAACCTAAAATGATTAAAAGAGATAATGAAGATCAATACATAATCGTTAATGGAAAAATTCAAGAGGAAGAACTAACAATTATAAATATATATGCACCAAACACAGGAGCACTCAACTATATAAGACAAATACTAATAGACATGAAAAACCAAATATGCAATAACACAGTTGTAGTAGGGGAACTGAATATTCCATTGTCACAAAAATATAGCTAACTAGACCAAACATCAGCAAAGAAATAACAGAACTGAATCAAACTTGTGAACAAAAGGACTTAACAGACATTTATAGAATGCTCCACCCAACCACATCAGAACACATATTCGTCTCAGTTGTGCACGGGACATTCTCTAAAACAGATCATATATTAGCCCATAGAATATTCTTAAGTAAATGAAAATAGATTGAAATTATCCCATGCATATTACCTGACCATAATGCACTAAAATAGGAAATTAATGCAAAAAACTGTAAAACTTATGTGAACACATAGAAATTAAATAACAATCTCTTGAGCAACCAATGCTTTACAGGTGAAATTAAAGAAGAAATTAAATAATACCTGCAATTCAATGAAGTGCAGATACAACATACTGAAACCTGTGGGACACAATGAAAGCAGTCCTAAGAGGGAAATATATAGCAAAGAATTGTCACATCAGGAAAACAGACTGGCACAAATAACCTAATGCTACACTTCAAGCTTCTAGAAAAAGATAATCAAGTCAAGCCCAAAGATCATAGTAAAGAAGAAACTATAAAGATCAGAGCACAAATCAATGCAATTGAAACTTTAAAAAATGTAAACCATTAATGAATCAAAGAGCTTGTTCTTTGAGAGAATAAACAAAATTGGTAAACCTCTAGGCAACCTTATCAAGAAAAAGAAAGAAAAACTTCAAAATCATGTTATAAAAAATGAAATGGGTGAAATTCCTACAGTTCACATAGAAATTCAGAAGATCATGAATGCCTACAATGAAAATCTTTATTTCCATAAGGTGGAAAACACAGAGAAAATGGACAGATTTCTAGAAACAAGAATTAACAAAGCTGAATCCTGAAGATATAACAATTTATAAAGCTGATACCCAATATCAGCTCCTAAAATTGAAAATGTGATTAAAAACTTACCAACAAAAAAGGACCCAGATTTTGATGGATTTACATCTGAGTTCTTTCAGAAATTTAGAGAAGATTTAATGCCAATATTCCTCAAACTTTTCACTGAAATTGAATGGGAAGCAATTCTTCCTAACTCCTTACTGGAGGCAAGTATTACTGTGACACTAAAAGTAGAAAAAGACACAACCAAAATGGAGAACTATAGATCAATTTCCCTAATAAAAATCAAAGCAAAATTTCTCAATAAAATGCTGGCAAATAGAATGCAGCAAATACATCATGACCAAGTGTGATTACTCTCAAGAATGCAGGGATGGTTTAACTTATGCAAATGAATAAAGGTAATACACCACATCAATAGAGCCAAAGACAAAAATCACATGATCATCTCAATAGACACAGAAAAAGCTTCTGTTAAAGTCCAACACTTGTTCATGATAAGCACCCTACAGAAAGTTGGAATGGATAGTATCTACCTCAATGTGATAAAGACCATCTATGACAAACCAACAGTCAACATTATCCTAAATGGACAAAATCTGAAAGAATTCATGATAAAATCAGGGGCAAGACAAAGATGTCTATATTATTACTCCATTTCAGTATAGTTCTGGAAACATTAGCCAAGGCAATTAGACAAGAGAGAGAAATAAAAGCAATGAGGATAGGAAAGGAAGAAGTTAAATTATCACTATTTGCAAATGACGTGATACTCTACTTAGAAGATCCCAAAAACTCTATCAAAATACTACTAGAGTTAATAAGCAAATTCAGTTGTACAACTGATACAAAGTCAGTACTTAAAAATCAATAGCATCCCTGTACACAAACAACAAACTCACTGAGAGAAAAATTATGGAAATAACATCTTTCACAATAACATCTAAAACAACAAAATACTTAGGAATCAACCTACCAAAGGATTTAAAAGACCTGTATGCTAAAAACTGTAGCACTTTTTTTAAAAAGGAGATTGAAGAGGATGTTAGAAAATGGAAAGATACCCCTTGTTATTGGTTAAGAAGAGTCCACATTGTAAAATTGGCCATACTTCCAAAACAGTTATACAGATTTAATGTAATTCTGATCAAAATGCCAATAACATGCTTCACAGATTTAGAGAAAACATTTCTAAAATTCCTTTGGAAACAGAAGAGACTTAGAATAGCCAAGGCAGTCCTGGAAAACAAAGACAAAGCATGAGACACCACAATCCCTGACTTGAAATTAAACTACAAAGCTACAGTGATAAAATCAGCATGGTAATGTCAAAAAAACAAAGACAGACTTGAGGATCAATGGAACAGGTTAGAAGATGCAAACACAACTACAAAGACACTTAACCATTGTATCTTTGACAAAGGGGCTAAACATGCTTACCAGAAGAAAGATAGCTTGTTTAATAAGTGGTACTGAAAAAATTGGTTTTCTACATGCCATGTTTATCACCATGAACTAGACCCATTTTTATCACCATGCACTAAGCTAAAGTCAAAATGGATCAAAGATCTACATATTAAAACAGAAACACTAAATTTTCTGCAACATAAGGTAGGTAGAAATCTTGAAGATATGGGGTAAGCAAAGATTTCATGAACAGAATGCAAACTGGACAGGAAGTACTTCCCAGGATCAACAACTGGGATCTCTTCTTATTAAAAAGTTTTTGTACTTGAAAAGAAATTGCCAATAGAATGAAGAGAAAACCCACAGAATGGGAAAGACTTTTAGCCAGTTGTTCCTCAGAGAAAGAACTTATATCTAGAATATATAAAGAACTGAAAAACACCAAACCCCACAAATTCAAAGGTGCAATCCAAAAATGGGCATCTGAAATGAACATGTATTTCTCAGATGAAGAAATATAAATGGCAAAAAAATATATGAAGACATGATTAACATCAGTCATGCTCAGTACATCATTAGAGAAATGCAAATTCGAACAGTGAGATTCCATCTCACTCCAGAAAGAGTGGCTGCCATCAGGAAATCAACTGATATCAAAAGTTGGCAGAGTTGTGGGGAAAAAGGAACACTTTTCCACTTCTAGCGGGAGTGTAGACTGGTGCAACCACTGTGGAAACCAGTATGGAAATTCTTCAAAAAACTAAGATTAGAAGTCCCATTTAATCTAGCTATTTCCCTTCTGGGTATTTTCCCAGAAAAATTGAAAATGTCATGCCACAGCAGTATATGTGCACCCATGTTTATAGCAGCACAATTTGTAATAGATAAATCTTGGAAACAGTCAAAATGTCCATCAAGCACAGAATGGCTAAAAAGATGTGGTATTTTTAGGCAATGGAATATTACTCAGATATAAAAAAGGATAATCTTGTGGCTATTATAGGTAAATGGAGGCCACTAGAGACCATACTTATAATTGAAATAAATTAATCTCACATGTATAAACATCATATTGTCTTCTTAATCTCAAAAAATAAAAAATAAAAATCTGAAAGAGTAATAAGACCCAAAATATACAATGGGTATTGTAATAATGAAAGGGAAAGAAAGTGCTCAAAAGGACAGAACTACTGGGACAGGGGAAAAGAAAAAAGAAAGAAAGAGAAAGATTATATATATGTTGGTAAACACATATAAATGTATGTATGTATATGTATGCTAAATAGATAGCTATACTACTAATCTAAGTTCATCAAAAATAATAGTTTGTTCTGTAATTGTTTGATTGATCATTTTGTGTCTAGATTTTGTAACACAACAACTAGTTCTGAGATAACAATATGCAATACATTAACTAGTGTTAATTCCCTACATTTTTTCTTTTCTTAAAATTCTGCATCATTTCTATCCTTTTTTTTCAGTTTTGCTTTTTAAAATAAAAAAAAAAGAATCCTTGATCAAGTAGCAGCAGAAGATATTAACACCCTTGGAGCTGAAGGGTATATAGAGGAAGCTGTTAGAATCAAGCAGGAATTATGCCTGAATAACTACAGCTCTGGCTTGTAAACATTTGTAAAAACTGAAGTGCTAGCATGTAGGAAGAAAGGTAATCGATAATTTAACTTATTTTCTTATCATTGTAAATTTCTTTTTATTTAAAGAGAAAAAAGCAGGAAAAGGGTAGAAATGATACAGAATTAAAAAAAAAGATAAACAGTAAGAAATCACTAGTTGATAAATTACATATTGTCCTCTTAGAAATAGTTGCTCAAGTTACAAAATTAAATCATACAAATTAGACATTCAATCAGTGAGACTGTAAACAGCTACATATGCATGAGTCTTTACATGTATTTCTATCCTTTCTGTATTAGAGGAAAAACAAAACATAGCAAGACAAAACAAAACAAATTCCTATAAGAACATGAAACCAAAAAGTCATATAAAACCACAGTACAAGGTGATCTACAATGGTTATTGTGTTGTCTCTTGTTATCGTCAATAGAATTGTCTATAGCATCAGGCATATTTGGATATAGCAGTATAATTGAATATAGCAGTACATAACAATATTAGTAAAAACAAAACATTATAGATAATGTAAAACTTCAAAAGCAGGTAATAATCAAACCAGAGAGCATATCCTAGTGAATCTTGTCATCTTCAGTGTAGTTGCCTATACTCTCAGACTTCATACTATCAGTCATAACAGCTTTGAATAAGATCTGTCAATACAAAAGAGCAATCTAACAAACCAGATTCAATTAAGATCAGTCATGGTAAAACGGTGTAGTTGCCTATACTCTCAGACTTGATACTATCAATCATAACAGTTTCAAATAAAATCAGTCAACACAAAACAGCAATCTAACAAACCAGATTCAAATAAGATCTGTCATAATAAAATAGTGTAAGTTATACAGGGCTTCAGATTAAGTTAATAGGAAATCAAGGATGATTACCATACTCTGTCCTGCTATTTTTGGGATAGCTGCCTGTACCCTCACATCTAGTACAAGTAGAAAAACTGGAACAGAACATAATCCATCTAAACAGAGCAGTGTGAGTAATCCTGATACACTATTAACAATATCCTCTGCCTTATTTTTTTTACACTATTCCTTCCCTTTCAGTCCCACAGGGTGCACTGTGCATTTTGGGTCCCACCAACTCCCTCAGTTTTTAGACTGGTGGGGCAAACTGCTATTTACCTAAGTGGTTCCAAACTTTCTCTCTCCTGGACTTGATCTTGAGTTGTATTCCTTTACCTACAAAAGCCTCAAGGTTTTCCTTCATTATAGCTAAGTAGTTCTCTACTGCAAATAAGTATCCTGTCTTTCCATCCTATCTGCAGGTGGTGGTCAAGTTACCCCTATTTTCTCTGGCACCTTGTCACATAGAGCATTGTTTTCTCATTTTTGATTTTCAGTCCATAAACCTTATCTCAGGTTGATTATATTTCCTATGCAGAGCATCTCAGTGGACCCTATCTCCTGATCTACTCTGCCTGTATTTTTTTTAGTGTATCAAGGCCATTTATGTTAGAGATTATAGCCAAAATTCTCTGCCTCATTTCTGCTATGCTATTTTTCTGCCATTGTTTGTCTAGTTTTCTGTTTCATTCTATTGCCTGCCCTGTTCATTGAGGCCTTTCTGCCACTGTTCCTGAAATCCTGGTATACTGTTTTCCCTTTCTCTCTAGAATGTCCTTCAGTATTCTCTGTAGGGTTGGATTGGTGGTCACAAATTCCCCCAGTTCCTCTTTGTCATGGAAGTATCTTGTTTCTCCATTAATTTCTAGTGAGAGTTTTGAAGGGTACATCAATCTGGGCTGGAGGTTATTTTCTTTCAGGGCTTGTATTACTTTGCTCCAAGCTCTTCTTGATTTGATGGTCTGTGTCAAGAATTCTGCCATGTTTTTGATGGATTTTCCTTTATATGTGATCTGTTTCTTTTCTCTGATGGCTTTTAATAGTCTGTTTTATATTGAATTTCTGGTATCTTGATTATTATATGCCTGGTTTGGTTCTGTTTTGGTTGTAGTTGGCTGGAATTCTGTATGCCTCATACATCTGAATATCATTTCCTTTTCCTATGCTTGGGAAGTTTTCCTTAATTATTTCCATGAATAGCCTTTTGTAATTCACCTTTTTTATTCCTGCTTCTTCACTCACATTTCTTATTCTTAAATTATAGATTCTCTTGTCATCTTCTAGCCTTTGTATTGTTACTGCCTGTTTCCTTGTTACTGTGTTAAGAGATCTTTTCTTTCATGATCACGTGTTGCAAACCTGTCTTCAAGATTTGATAGTCTATCCTTAGTTTCTTTTAAGCAGTTTTGCCAATTTTTCAATGGAGTTTATTAATTTGCTGGTTATCTCTTTGAATCTACTTCATGTATTCTAGGTTTTCTTCATATTCTTTATTGAAGGTTTCTCTCCTGTTTTTGTGTTCTTCCATTATTCCATCTGTGGTTTTTTGAGTGCTTAGCATTTCTTTTATTAATCTACTTATATCTTGCTTTATTTGAATTAATATTTCAGTTTTGAGCTTGTCTACGAGGTCCCGAAGATATATCTTAATGTCCATTGAAGCTGTGTTTGATGTTGCATGTTTGCTGCCCTCAGTCTCTTTTGTATTTCCCTCTCCTGGATCAGTGTTCTCAGGGTTGGGGGCTGGGGACTTTTTTCTGTTTCTTTCTCTTGTCATGTTTTTGGTTTCTTCCATACGGGTGTATAGTAAATGTCCCAGCCCCTTTCCTTGTTGGTTATGGTTCTTCTGCAGCATGCTGGCAAGGGTTTTCTGCCCTCTCCTGTTTGCTTTTCATCATTGAGGTGCAGGCAGGGGCTGTATATGCTGGCTCCTCCCCTCCAGGCCAGTCAACCTTCATGGGCCTTCACTGGGTTAGTGTGTGCTATGTGTTGGGAATTGGTTTGGGATGGCTTCTTGGGTCCTGGCCAGGGCCATGACCCATGCCAAGCAGATCCTACCAATTTGCTCTGGGAAGGGAGCAACCAACTGAAGTCACTGTCTTTTCTAGTTCAGGCTCCTCCTGCCTGCTTCCTCCATGTCTTCCAGTTGGTCCCCTGCTTCTAACATGTCTTCCAGTTGGTCACAGCAGTATCATTTTGTGAGCTCCAGGGGGTCATGGCTGCACAAGTCATGAGTTTGGGTTACTCCGGCGGGTCGAGGCTCCAGCAGGCCATGGCTCCGGCAGATTACTGCTCTATGAATCAGGAGTTCAGACTGCTCTGGCCAGTTGCAGCGGCAGTGTGAATTCAGGCAGCTGGAGAGTGCTGTGGCCACAAACCTCAGCTTCTCCAGTTGTAGCCCCAGGAATGCATGTTTGACCAGCTTTTTTGCCTTTAGTTTTTTCCTGAGTGGAGAGGCTCCATCTCCCTCTATCCGGACCTCTCCATGACGCTTTATTCCTGCATGAGTTGTCTCTCTCAGAGAGGCTGCGTATCTTGCTGCTTATTGATCTGCCATCTTGAACCCTTAGTCTCATTGTAAATCTTGTCACCACTTGCTTCTACTAGAAATGAACTGCAAGGCAAAGGACACATAGTTTACAGATAATGCTGTACTAAAACTCAAACATCAAAGACAAAGAGACATGTGGAGAACTGATCTTGGAAAAACAAAAATGAAACCCAAACAGGTCCATCCATTTGGCTCATGGATACACTCTTGCTTTCTGTGAAATGAAAACCTTTTCCTTGGAATAAAAAAGGCAAGAAGTCCTATCAGACACTGAAGCATCATGCAGTGATGTCAGTCCACAGGTATTTGTATCATGGATTGAGTTGTGTCTATAGCTCCTCAAAATACTGAATTCTTAGGTCCTGGTATCCACAAATATAGCCTCATTTGGAAATAAGTCTTTGTAGCAAAAATAAAATTAATATGAGATCATTTGCTTCTTAATCAAATATAACTTACATTCTTATAATACAGAGGGAAATATAAACACAAATAAACAGAGTAGCCATATGAAGACACAGAGGGAAGATAGCCACCTAAATACTGTTGGAGAAATAATTAAAATCTTCTGTAAACTCCAAAATCCTCTACACAAACAGAGAAAGTAGACATGTTTGTTACTACATAAATATGACATTTGAATGTGATGTGTATCTGATGTAATCTGCTAAGACATGCAAAGACAGAAAGAAATCCCACCCTTTAATAGAGCCAAGCAGATAAAAATCTGTCAGATGCATAATGTCAAGATAAATAATAATATTCCTCAGGTAAGAAGACTTGACAGTACCATTTTTCACATATAGTTCATCCTAACTTTGCTTGGCAATTTAGGTGACTTCTGGTTAGTGAAGTGACTTTACCCAGAGGGAAAACAAACTTTTCACGCCTTTGTGACAGGAGACAGTTTTGCAGTGTGGAGAAAGGCTACCACTGAATTTAGGAATTAACCCCTCCACACAGACTGCAAGATAAGGATGTAGTTTCCTTGGATGTTGAAATTTTATAGAAATGATATGATCCCAGGTTTTTGATAAGAATATTCCTAGGTTTTACAGCTGACAAAAAAGCTTATTTTTCCAAAATATTTATTTAAATTTAAAACAGAAGTGAAATTATTTATATTTTTTTCCAAGCAAGATCCTCTTAGGGCAAAATAAAATTGGACTCTTCATATTGTATCTAAAGGAGACCTGAGCCTTTTACTTTTACTTTTATTTTTTGTTTGTCCTTACAAGGTTAAGGCATGCATTGGAGGGATGACTGGCAAGCAGGCTTGAAAACTGAGGAAACCCCAGATTGTGGGTGATGTCATCAAATAGGCTTATAATCCAGATGGAATAAAAGTGAAAAAAGGAAGAATTCAGTCTGCATTTAAATTTTCTTTCAGGGTAAGCAGGTGAATTTTTTACTACGCCACTGGCTCTGGGTTTTAGACTCTGGTTTCTTTGCTTCTCAATGCAGATTCGTACTGAAGACTCTCCAAGGGGCTCTCAGCCTTTGTATCTGTTTTGCCATGCACTTGTGGTCTTGTTCTATGGCTCCCAAGCTTTGAGCAGCCATGGCGCTCTGGCTCTCCAACAAGCAGACATCCACCGTGACCTATCCCACCTACGGCGCTGCAAGCTTATCTAGTCAGTCTCCTTAGATAATGTTCCTATTTGTTATGCTCATCTAGAATCCTCTCCCAAACATCACATAACAACAAAAAGATAGACTACTTTTTAAAAAATAATGGAGAGAAAGTGTATCAGGCCCAGCAATCAGTCATCTTGCTGAAACCCCAGAAATTTATTGTCTTTTATTTTTCTGTGGGTCTTGATAAGTTGCGTTCTTCAAGTATTACATGCAGTTTCTCCAGATACCAAATTTATTCTGCTAAATTTGTTTGAAATATGCTATTTTACTCTTTTAACACATGTAATGATGTTCTTTCCTGGTGTGATATTACATTCATCTTGAAGTATGTAATAGTGAAATTTGTGGATTTTAAGATTCATCATCATGAGTTTTCACGCAATGTTGTCTAAGCTAAAGAAAAGTGTTTAAACCTTGGGAAATGCATCAATGCATGCACGTCATAAGGTTGGTATCAGTGTTCTATCTCTCAGAAGTACATGGCTGAAGGAGAGAATGAATAAAATACTGCTTTCATCCATGTAGTGAGAAGTTGTAGATCTGGGACACACTGAAAACTTTGAGTTTTTCACTAAAACCAGGTCTGTGTCCTTGTGCTTGTCTCCCTTAGTTTTGTGAAGTTTCATTGGTATGTGAGGAAAGATTTAATCTGCTGTTTTGATGGGAATACAATTTCTCTAGCATTTTCTTGCATTGTCAACCTTCCCTAACTCTTCTTCCAGACAAAGAAATAACACCAGTTAGTCTCAGTTTTTCCAAAAAATTTAAAACAGAAATGACTCTTCCAAACCACTCTACAAGAGTAGCATTGCCAAAGACACCAAAATCTCATACCCTCCCTGATTCCTGGAGAGGCTGTATCAGTGCTGTCAAAATGCATACTCCCAAAACTAACCGGTTTAAAGCACTCCTGCTGAAAACACAAATGACATTCATACCGAACTATAAAAAACAAACTAAAAATTTATATGGATGCAGAGGAGACCCAGGATAGTAAAAGCAGCCTTTGAAAAGAAAGTGCTCTAAAGGATATAACTACATGTATGTTTAAGTGTGTAGGATTGATAGCCATATTACTAAGTTTTTGTTGGATCGTTGAACAAAACTGTTTGCAGTCTTGCTGTTTAAATGTCCACTTTCTACGTTTTACTTTTGTAACTTGAACAACTATTTCTAAGAGGACAATATGTAATTTATCAACAAGTGATTTCTTAATGTTTATTTTTTTTTAAATTATGTATTGTTTCTACCCTTTTCCTGTTTTTTCTTTAAATAATTTTTTTTTAAAAAGTGCATAGCAGGAGGCAATGCAATCCCAGATGTCAAGCTATATTGCAAAACCACCGTAATAAAAATAGCATGGTACTGTTACAAAAAGAGGCATGTGGAGCAATGGAACAGAATAGAGGTCACAGAAACAACCCCAGACAATATTTACCACCCAATCTTTGATCATGAGGCTAAAAGCATAAGGAAGTCATGCTGAGAAAATGGGTTACCCACCAGCTTAAAATGGGAGCTACACTCATATCTCTTTCCATGAACTAAAAATCTACAAGTTAAAGTAGAGACACTTAATCTGCCCTAAAATAAAAGAACACTAGGCAAATGTAAATTAAACTCTTAAAGTCATAGACTCTTAAAGGTACAGTCTTTCTGGACAGAACTCTAGCTAGACAAAAAAAGAACATCAAAGAAACAAGATTGTATCAAAGTAAAAGCCTTTTACAAAGCAAAAACAACAAAGTGAAGAGACAACCTATAGAATATGAAAAAATTTGCCAGATAACCTGAGACAGAAAATGAACATATAGACTACCTAAAGAGCACACACAAAAAATTTTGACTCCCTTAGAGTAAAAGATCCAATCACAGGACAACCCGCTTGGGACCTGCTTCTGTCTCTCTCCAGACAGAAGCTTTCTTTCTCTCAATAAATATATTCTACTCTTAAAAAAAAAATCACAAAATGAGTGACTGAATTGAATAGACACTTTTCAGAAAAATATGAATAACCAATAAATAGATGAAAAATTCACCATCATGGACCACTACAGAAATGTAAATTAAAATAATACTGAGATTATATCTTACTTCAGAGAGAATGGCTAACATCAAGAAACTAAATGCAAGCAAATGCTAGGGAGGCTGTGTGTGTGGGTGGAATGGGACACTTTTACATCATTGGCAGAAATATAAACTAAAGCACCTACTATGAAAATCAACATGGAATTCCACAAATTCTAAAAAGAGAAATACCATTCTACCCAGCTATTCTCCTTTATGGTAAGTTTCTAGAGAGTTCAAAGACATCATGTTATAGTGATGCTTGAATATCCATAATAATGGCAGCTCAAGTCATAACACCTACATCTCAGAAATGGCCTATATGTCCACTGAAATTTGAATGGTTAAAGAAAATGCAATACTTATAGATAATAGAGCATTGCTCTGCTATAGAGAAGATAAATTTGACTCACTTGTAAGAAAACGGATATATCTTGAATCAATAATGTTAAATGAAGAAAAATGGACCCATGAATTTAAATGTCATATGATTTTTCTTATGTGAGAAATCCAAAATATAAATAAATTAAAGACCAAAATGAAAAATAGACACCAGGAAGCAGTGAAGCAGATCTTCAATAGATGGGAAGTGATGAAGAGATATTACATGAGTAGATGCACAAAGAATTGAGTTGTGTCACATATACAATTCAGCTATCCACAATGAATGTGTTAAAGACATTTACTAAGAGAGAGAGAGAGAGAGAAAGAGAGAGAGAGAGAGAGAAAGAGAAAGCTATTTTGGCATTGAAAAGGGTTCATAAGAATATTCTATTCAAAGTAGCATACTTCTTCCTGTGCTTACTAAAATAACCAATAGAAAGTAGATTTTTCAAAAGACATAACCAAAAATGCTCAGAGTAATACTATTTGCAACAGTTTGAAACTAGAATAAAACTTACCATCGAAAATTAGATTCATTAACTTTCTAATGCTATGTTCTTATAGCCTAATCAGCAAAAGAATAAAAACCAACTTCTCCTGTAAGCAACAACATGGGTTATTTCACCAATATAAAATTACATGAAATCAGTCAGGCCTACAATAATATACACTACATAACCCACCTTTTAAAGGAAAAGGTAAATTATGGTATTAGAAGTCAGATTAATGGTTATTTTGATGAGATTATAGACTGAAAACATCAGTGAGGTTTTGGTAATCCAGAACATGTTTTATATCTGATTTTTAGGTGGTTTTCTGGATTTTAGTAAAAGTTCACTTAAATTAATTGTATTTATGATATGCATACTTATAAAGTATACTACTAAAATATAATTATTTATTATATGGTAACTATGAAACTGACTAAATCCTGCAGAAACAGTACAATATAGTTTCATAGTAAATTTGTTGAAATTTAATTATATTTAAAAGGTAATGTAAGCACTTGGAATACTATAAATCTCTATTCAAATCAGCATATACAATATACCTAAGCAGTAAAGCAATATTTTAAAACTGAAATCTACTAGGTACAAACAAATTCTCATTAAAATTATTTTTTATTATATTTTTGTTTATAAAGCAGTAAACAAGTGCTTCAACATCTTAAAAATGAGTTATATAGTATCTCCACAGATGTGTGAACTGTTATGTTGAGATTTCATTTAACTTTGTGTTTTTGTATATCATTATTAAAATGCAATTATTTCAGTTGTTCAAGTGAAAGAATAAACAGAATTAATGGCACGGATCTCATCTCAATATAAATAGAAAAATGATCAAAATATAGTTATCTTTATATTTGGGAAATGAATATTGACAAAAATTATATGAAAAAGACTACTCAAATAGTTGTGGTATTTCAAGTTACATATGCAGTAAGGAAAAAATAAATCTAATATAACTCAAATTTTGTACTCAAATTATATGAAATGCATACATTCAAACAATGAATAGAGTTCTTTCAGATTTATATAATTTGGAAAACAATTTTAAAAAGTTATATCAAAATCATACTGTTAAAGAATTATATTTACTAAGACAATGTAAAGATACACTTGAAATGATTTGTATTATTGATGATTAGCAAAATAAACTTTATACACTTTCTCCCAGACTACTTTAAATCAAAATTCTCTGTTAATTATCTTTAAATAGTTCTTTCTTATAGTTTCCTATTGCTGCTAAAACATTGTGATACACTTAATGCAAACAGAAAAAAAGTGATCAAGATATATTATATAAAGAACAAATTCCCTATGATAAATGTAATCATTATGTACATCAAAAATTTACCAATAAAGTTAACTTTTAAAAATGTGTTACATTATAGTCATAATGACTAAAGGTCAAAATCAGCTTATTCGGGTTGTTTACAATTCTTGCAGAGATGGCTCCCCCTGGAATCTCAGGGGGAAATCTGTTTCCCTGGTTTCCAACATCTAGAAGTGACTTGTATTATTTTGCTCATGGCCACATCCTTCGGTACAAAGCTGAAATAGCAGTTTAAGTGCTTTTTGTGTTCCATTATTCCAACATTCTTTGTAAATATATTTCTTCTGCCTAACTCTTATAAGGCATGTGATCACCTGGGATCCTTGTGAAGAATCCCAGATAATTTCCCTAAAGTTCCTAATTTAATCCCATTTTCAAAGTCCCTTTTACCATAAAAATATATCTTCACAGATTCTAGGGATTAGAACTCACATAGCGATGGGTAGGCATTGTTTGGCTTTTGACATTTCTTTCCTATTTACTTGGTTCATTTTAATTAGAAGTTCGTTCTTAATAAAAAAAAAAAAACCAGAAACATAAATGGAAAAATATTGTTCCTAAGAGAAACTAAAGTCTATATTTTTTACTGATTTAGAAAAAAGGAAACTTGGAAAATATAATGTAGTTACTTTCATAAAAATAGAAAATATTACTTTCTCTCTGTAGGAAAATAGAAGCCTAATTTTTTTAATATGAAGACAAGTTTGTAGAAAGTTTTGATTAATAGCTCATAAGACATTTAGACCATTTAACAAACATTACAAATTATGTTTAAAAGGACCAAAATATTTTAAAGCAAGACAAAAGTAGTAGTATATTAAATTTTCATAGTAAATATAGGGTTAATAATCATTCAATAATTGCTTATTATTGCATACTTATATTTCAATAGAAGTATTAATATACAAGTATATTATATCAATATAAGTATTAATATACAATAATACTTATAATACTGCGTACTTATATTTCAACTGTGGTGGTACACCAGTAACTGTAGATTTTATTACCCTCATATAGTGTTGTGTACTATTCAACTATAGCACATACTCATTGGATTTTTTCTATACTGGATTTTCTTTTCTGTTCAGTTTTTTGTTTCTTTATGTATTTAAAACATTAGTTTGTGGCAGAAGAGTAGGGTACAGCAAGTTGGCTGGAAATGTGGGTGTGACACACACCCGCCAATACAGAAGCCAGGCCTTGCACCTGGGACCAATCAGAAAGTGCTATCTTTGATTCTGTCATCATGAAATCAAGCAAATTTCTGACAGGACAGTCTGGGTCTTATGTCAAGGAAAAAAATAAGAGACAAAAAGGCCTCCTGCCTTTAACTTCATGATCACTCTGAGGCTCTCTCAGTGGCCATACTCACACAGCACAGTGGACTTCTTTTTTTAAAACAATTTAATTTACTTTAGGTAAATTTAAAACCTGACTGCTTTTTCCATGTACCTTGCCCAGCTCTTTGCTTAGGACACCAAGAACCTGGAAACAGTCTATGCAACCTTCACAATCCAGTAAAGATATTTTTTAACAAGTTGCTTGCAAATAGTTTCTCCTATTTTTTAGTTTGTCTTTCTATCCACTTATAATGTTTTTAACTCAGCAAAACTTTAAAATTTTGATTTGCTATCATGGATAAGTTTAGGAACTTTTACCTAGCCCTCATTTCTGATGATTTGCAATTGTTTTACGTTAGAAATGGTTCACATTGTCCTAGCTGAGTAAAATTTTTACATCACCTCAAAATCATCACAGCTATAAATGGTTGGGTCTCTGTTAACTTTAGCATAGAAATATACCCTAATCTAATTAACTTATGGATGACTATTTCATATTTCTAAATGATTTTTCTAACATTCCTATTATGATAAAAATTACCATAATATTAGTAGATTAAATTTATCATCTTAAAATTCTGGAGGCCACACATTTACTGTTGCATGTCTCTCTGTAGACTCTATAGCAGATTTTTATTGGTGCTATTTCCACCCTTAAAAGGTATTCACTTTCTTTATGCTATGACCTCTGTTCAGCTTTAGAGTCAATAATAATTGGTGAATATTTTTCTCTTCATGCTGATGCTACTGACAATCCAGGGATACTGGTTAAAGCATCGTTATCACTGTGACTGCATAACACCTAGCTAAGTAATACAAAACAGCTCCTCAACTCCAAGGACAGCTAGCAATCAGCTTCAATGTTTACCTGAAGCCTTATTTCCTCCCTAGAATGTAGTACAACTCATGTAATTTCCAGGGAATAGACCCTGGGCCTCTTTAGGGAGTTATATTCTACCTCCTACCCTACCAGCACATATAAATGAGTTGTTGGAAAGAAGCCCATGGCCTGAGCTAATCTCTTCACACTGTGTAGGCTAAGCACACAAAGAAAAGTTACGCAGTAGTTTACAGTTCCAAACATCACTGGGTTTTCATTCACACGTGACCATGTTAGTTTTGATTACTATAAAAAGATGCACTAGAGACTTGGTCGATACGGTTATTATCACCTGAGATTAAAAAATAGAAGAAAAGCTTCATTTTTTTTTCCTATTTTTCTTTCATTAGCTGTTCCATAACAAAGCAAGTTGTAAACAAGCAATGACAGAGCAAACCAGTTAAAAATATAACTTTCTAGTTTTAGAGTTTTCCCCCAGGAGCCTTAACTGCAGCTATGAAAACTGTGTTGAAGAAACAGCATTAGGGTTAGAAGGAGACAAGGCGAGTCCATGTCACAACTCCTGAAAAGCAATCCTATTAACCTCAGGTGGAAATACACTTCGGTTTAAGTTGCTGGGAATCTAAGTCTCCCTAGTGAATGGATTTTACGTTTCTGCATTCTAACCTCCTAGTGATGTTAGCCATGTCAAATGCCCCCCCCCCAAGCGGATAAATGATAAGTGACCCTCTGAGTTTATTAGGAAAAAATAGGAAGGTCTCATTACACACAAGACACGCAAAGCAGAGTGTTTGCTTTATTTTGTGTACATTTTGAGCAAAAGAAAATGGGAAACAGAAATGACTGGCCACACATATTTCAGAAGATTTAGACGGAAATACCTCCACTGATATTTTAAATTCTATCTGGACACACTCACTTCAAAACTGAGATTCTTTAATGTTTATCCTCAGGGTGTGCGTGCATTTGCTAACCACCTGGGATTGATATTTTAAATAGGTATTGATCACTTCGAGGAAGCCAGAAGGAGCCACTAACCCAAAGCCCTACAGGCAAAGGCCCTGTTTTGTATTCATGCCCCTTGTTAAGGGACTCACTTCTCCATTGAGCTTGGTTTAATCAATTTCACCTGAGCAATTATAAATGTGAACTTACTGGTTTACCATAGTCTCACCCCACCTGATATCCAGCTTGTGACTTCCCTCTTTTCCCCACCTTAGACCCACCTCACCTTGGAATTGTGCTCCATAAAAATCCTCCGAAAAGGCAAAGTCTTTGACAACCCACTCGGGACCCCCTCTGTCTTTATTTCTCTCAGACAGGCGCTTTTTTTTCTCTCAATAAATAAATTCTGTTCTTAAATAATTGAGATTCATTCAGTGAATTGTTTCCATCTTAACTTTTGTAACATAATAGAACATTTTACTTAATAAATACCACCATAGAATTTTTAATTGTCCTACTTTTAGCTTAGTTTTCTGAGTTATTTGTTTACTTATTTTATTTTAGGCTAGGAATTGAACTCAAGACCTTGCGTATGCTAGGCAAGTACTCTACAAAGAACTAATCCCTAACTCCAATTAAGCCTAGCTTTAAATGTAGGTCTTTTATAATAATCTTTTCACAATTTTTTTATCACAAAAATATCACAAATATTAAATTAAATTAAAATTGTTTTTGCATAGTTTCATTTTTGTTTAAATATATATTTCTTAAAAAGAAACTATTGGCAAATTATAGTTCAGTAATTATTTTATATAAACATAGTAGATGTGTTACTATTATAGATAGTTAACTTAGGTAGAAATATTATAGGCAGTCAGACAGGACCAGGCCCCACAGGAAATCCGTGAAGGAGATGAGAACACATTAGAATTGAGACGGGGATGCATCTGTCAAGGCCAGATGAAATGAGCAGGCCACACACCTCCCCAAGTGAGAATCAATACATTCAGGATTATACTGTAATGGCATCATCTGGTCCAATAAAGTCTGGAGAGGCATCAGTCCCCTTGGTGGGTGACCAGGGCCTCCTGATCCATCCTTCCCTAGAAAGGTGCATATTCTTCCCATGTACACTCACTATGTGACCTGCTTCCCTGCTGACTCAGTGCCAACTAAGTGGTTGCAAATTGCGATCCTATTTGTTGCAAACAGTTTTGATCCGTGTTATACCCATCTCATGATTTTGTACAGTCTTGTGACTTTGCTCCATGGAACTTCCTCCAGGAAATGGGATCTGTGACAACCTACTGTTGGGTCCTCTCCTGTCTCTTAGGAGCTTTAGCTATCAATACATTTTCCCTACTCTTAACGTCTGTTGTTCCTTAAAATTTATTCTTTGATTTTGGGGAATTGAGCTTAGCACACCTGACATATGGATGGTTGTTAGTTGTATTATTTCCCCTACATCATTACCAGACAGGATGCAAGGAGAGTGAGTGTGGCCTGGGGGAACCTTGCCTGATCCTGTGAGGCGGGTCTCAGGTTCACTCATTTCCACCACAGACACAGGATTTTTAAGATTCCTCATTATGAAACAGAAAGGGATTTATTAGGTAAAAATTCTAAAGTACACAATCAAAGGAATAAAGTGGGTCCTCCAGAGAGGAGAGGCATTTTATGGCTTGGTGCTGGGTTTTATTTGCACAGATTTGGAGATGTCCCCAAAATGGGTAACTGGGATGTGTATTCTGGAGTGTGTCAGGTTTTGGCCCTTGGTGGACAATGTTAAAATTCAACATTTGCTTGTGTTTGAAAGTGACCTGTGCTCAGCTTCCTGAGGGGGCTTAGATGGGAGTGTAACTTACAGCCCAGTGCTTACTCTACAGGCTTGTTGTCCCCAAGGTTCTTAGGATTTTTTAGTGAAAGGGGGAAAAACTCTTCAATAACTTTCATGTACTAATGCCACAATTTATTTAAAAAGCACAATTTGAGCATTACAATTTTCCTTGTCTCCTTTTTATTATGCATCCTATATCCTATCTCACACAGAACAGGGGTAAAATAGAACAGTTTCCTGAAGGTTTGCTTCCTTAAAAATAATACTATATAACATATGAGATTTTAAATGAAGCAATTTAGAGTACAATAAAATAGAGATGGAAAGGTGACTTGTACTTTAGTGTTTAGAAAAGTTATCTTTTTTTGGGGTGTGTGTGTGTACCGGGGATTGAACTCACAACCTCACACTTGCTAGACAGGCACTTATGCCACTGAGTGAAATCCCTTGTTTTAAATTCATTTATTCATTTATTTATTTTATTTAAAGAGAAAAAAACCAACCAAAGAAAACAGAAAGAGGGTAGCAACAATACAGAATCCCAAAGGGGAAAGAAAAAAAAAAAGAACAACCACAACAACAACAACAACAACAAAAAACAAAAATAAAAGCAAAATCAAAAACACTAAGAAATCGCAAGTTGATAAGTTACATACTGTCATCACTGGAAATAGTTGTTCAAGTTATATAATTAAAGCACACAAAGTAGACATTCAAATAGTGAGACTGTTAACAGTTCTGCTCAGCAATCTAACAAAAACAGTAGTATGGTCATCTATCTTACACACTTAAACACACATACAGTAATATCCTTTAGAGCACTTTTTTTCCCTCTCTTTTTTGCAGTAGCAATTACACATTTTGGATTTTATTACTCTTACAGTTCTTATTACTTTTTACACTAGAGACACTATGTGATCTTTATAAATATGATTCTTATTTATTTCATTAATGAGGATAGTCTTAAGTTGTCTCCATTTCCCTATGGAGGCCTCAAGATTGTCTTTTTTATAGCTGAGTAATATTCCATTGTGTAAAAATACCACATCTTTCTCATCCACTCTGCAGTTGATGGGCATCTTGTTTATTTCCAAGACTTAGCTATTACAAATTGTGCTGCTATGAACATGGGTGCACATATATCATTGTGATATGAACTTTTCAGTTTTTCTGGGAAAATACCCAGGAGGGGAATAGATGGGTTGAATGGAGCTTCCAGTCTTAGTCTTCTGAGAATTCTCCATTCTGATTTCCATAGTGGTTGCACCAGTCTATATTCCCACCAACAGTGGAGCAGTGTTCCTTTTTCCCCACAGCCTCGCCAACATTGTTATCAGTTGATTTCTTGATGGCAGCTATTCTTTCCGGTGTGAGATGATATCTCAGTGTTGTTTTAATTTGCATTTCTCGAATGACCAGTGATGGTGAACATTATCTTCACAATAATCTTTTTTTTTCATCCTGACATAGAGGACCCACAGACAATATGCTATTTAAAACATTTTTAGTAAGTAATGATAGCCACAGCTCAAAAACTGAACAGATTCAGAGGATGTGTTTTCTAACATATTTTTCTTTCTTACGACTGAGGAAATTCATTAAAAATTATTATGAATTCATTTCATAATATGTTAGTCAGCAAATCTTCAAACTTGAAGTAATCCTTTCTTTAAAGGATTTAAAGTATTAATCCTTTAATTTAAAGTTTTAAAGTATTAAAACTACTTTCTGTTATATTTAATTTTTATTTTATTGTTAAACAATTTTTAATGTGAATAATACTAATTTTATATATTATAAATCTTATACTTTGGATTTCATTTTGCTTTGCTATAGCTTTGAAAGACAAGCAGAAAGCAAATCATTGAGCAAGAATAAAAGTTAAAATGTCTGCAATTATTTCCAATCAACTGTGTTTTTATCCAATATTCAGTACTTAGAAATGAGAAGTTTAAGAATATAACAAGGAGGAACGATTGCAAAAATGTAATGAAGATATGGAAAAAATACATACACATTAAATATAATGTGAATTAAATATGCATTAATGCTACTGTGTTTACTTAAAGGTTTTTTGCTTATTCAGAGATTATCAGTTCTGGTGGGAAACCACAGAAGGGGGATGATAGTAAAGTGAACCTCCAACACCACATGTAATCTTAGTAATTAAAATTTACCTCAATGTATTGAGAGCAGAAACATTAATAGGAAAATATCCTTTTAGATTTAGAGCTCGTACTAATGATGTGTTGGTGGATTGTGGTTATTGTATTTGCTTAGCCTGATCTATTGTCAAGGAATAATGAGAGCTCTTTATGAGAAAATGACTTCAGTTCCACACACCAAGAAATTTCTTTTTAAGCCTGTAGAATCATCTGTGGGGAAAGTGCTGATGTGTTTGTCACACGCTGCATTTGCCGAACCTCATATGTATGTGGCAATAGGTCAGGGATAGGTTTCTGGGATTTTTTGTTTGATGAACAAAGAATTGGATGTGGCACACACAGGTACAGAGAAATCAGTGAAACTTATTAAGGCCACAGGAAGCTGATAGTGAGCAGGCAACGTAAAATAGCAGGAGCGCTGAGGGCATACAATGCAGGAGTTTAAGTGCTGCATTGGTTTTGGAGCTCCAGTCACTGGGGTTTTTAGTCTGATCCACAGCATGATGCACAGCGTACTGAGTCTTAGCAGCCTCGCCTACTGCGCATGATCTTTCCCCGTAATTTATTCTGTGATAATTGTGTGGATGAGATGCAGTATGTATGGACAAAGTGTCATGAGCTCCAGAAATGAAGAATGGTCTCTGCGGATCAGGTAGCTGGGTCTGGTGTGCTTGCGTCCTGGTTTGGAATTTGGAAAGATTTTAGGGCAGACTTGATCTCTTCTTGTTGTTGTTTAATTTTTTTGTCTTTGCCCCTGCATAGTAGCTCTTAGGACAAGGGTCAGGGGTTTGTTCCTGGAGCATTGCTCAGATTCAAGTGAGTGCAGGGAGGTGGTCCCATAAGCCCAGTATGATCTATTTGATGGGAATTATGTATAGTTTCAAACAAGTCTGAATGAATTATTTAAAAATAATTAGAAACTATCTCTGGAAAAGTAGTGAAAAAAGAAATTGGTTTCAGTCATTAGTGAATGCACAGTGTGTGAAATGAGAAGACAGAGATTTCATTCATTACAGTTAACAATTTCCTGCAGGCAAACATTCATCCTAGAGGTGAAAATGGTTTTATTGTTGTTTTAAATAAAAACAGCTAATATCTGTTACTGAGATTTTACTCACACTTAAGTAAATTCTTCCTAATGTTTCAGTTTTATCATGCAATTAGAATGAGACTTAACGCTAATGTCCCCAAATTATATAATTAATTAAATGATGCTTCAATTATAGTTACTAATTCACACAGAGCTCCTAGTCTAACTCCTAGAGGTAATCAACTTTATAACAGAAGTCTTGAAAGCTGGTTAATCACATCAGACCACTGGTTCAGGTGTACTGACTAATTACACAGAATTTGGGTTTACTAAACTTGTCAAGACAATGACACTAAGAAATTATTTAAGCAAAATTTCTCCCAAGGATTTTTCATAAGATTTTCACTTTGATATTCACATATTATGTTCTGTCCTTTGAGTATTTTTCTAGCTCCATTTTTGTCTACTTTCCTATAACACTGAAGAATTTGTCCAAATTAGTTTATTTGCTTTTCAGTTTCTTCAGATCAGCAGTACTTGGTACAGCTTGTAGGAATTTCACCTGTGTTATAAATGAAGACCACAAGGTTGCATTCGGTAATATGGTTGACTTTTTCTGCTGTAAGTATATTGAATTATTATTATTAATTTGCAGCTTCTACATGCCTGGAATAGAACATTAGAGTTTTAATTCAAGGGGACATACGTATTACTGGGTACAGTTTTTGAAATGTACATACCAAGACTCTGCACAAGGGGATCCAATTTAGAGAACTGTGACCTATGAATTTTTGTAAATGCAAACTCCAGAACAAGACATTGTTACAGGTACCAGGGATTCATGGTCCTCAGGTACCTTAAAAAACCAACCAGACAAAATTGTTCTGACTTGTACTCACTGTGGGTTTTTATTTTCCCTTGTGAAGACAAAATTCCATCAAAGTAGAGGCACTGTATTTCCTTCATCCTGTCACAAATGATAAACATTTTGAAGCAAAACTCATGTAAATTTTTATCAAACCCCTTCCAGTGTATCATTTTAAAACGTTGTCTTTAGCCCAGGTGAGTTCCCAAAGGCCCAACTATCAGAATAAAATGGCAGATTTGGAAAGTAATATTCATAAAATAATGAGCACAAAAAAATCTTGGCCTTGGGTTCAGAATCTGAAGTGTCTGTAGTGTTAGCTCATCTATGTCAGCCAAAGAGTACCTGCAAGAGAGCTCGCCTGAGAGCCCCTTCCTGACATTTCATAACTATGGTAACGGCATGGTTAGATAGAGAGAAAAAAAATACACAGGAAATAGATGTGAGACCAAAGCATTCTCAGTATAAAGAATCATGTAGATGAAAAAGTAACTTTCCCCATAAATTTGATTCTTGAAACAACAGCCATAAAATCAATTAAAATTAAAGCTTTTCTAAATATGTACTACACTTGCAAATTTAATAAATGTCTACACCAATATGTCAGCATTTAATAAATGTTTCTTCACTAATTTGATAGTCTCATGAGTTTTAGAAGACATACACATGTATATAACACATATATATGCATGTATAACACTATAGAAAATTTCTAAGCATTTCAATATTGTTACAAATGTAAAGGGATTTAGCTCCGTGGAATAAGTGCCTTCTTTGCAAGCGTGAAGTCGTGAGTTCAATCCCCAGTACCAACTCCCCCCCCAAAAAAATCAAAAAAACAAAAATAGTACCACATTTATATATTTTGCTGCAATATATTATATAGCTTTAAGTATTATAATTCTACTATAAGTACATGTGTTTGTAGATGTGAGAATAAAATAATTTTTCTGGTTTTGGGGTATAAAAGACAGGAAGCTTAAATCAAATTGCCTTAAACAAAATAAAGAAACGTGTCAGCCCATAAAAAAAAAAGAAAAACAGAACTAGATTAAGAGCCAAACACAGCTAAATGAAATTGTTAAACAAATACTGTATTTAAATTAATTACAGCTATTGCCTTAACTTTCTTTACTTCAATGCATTTTCTAAATGTATTTTAATGTATTTTTATTTGAGGTCTGTGTGGAGGTTTGACAGCTATAAATAATTTTTGTTCAGTATCAAAGGTTCCAATCTAGCATGGATTCTTACAAATGGCTGTTCTACACATGAGATTTGAATTAATTTGCTTAGAGTTTTCCATAAAACTACACCAAGCATCTTCTCATTGTGATTATGGAAATGTTATTAAAGTAAATATCAACCAAAACAAAAGCAGACACTCTAAGTCAATGGTAGTTCAGAGTTTCCAAAGATGTTACTAGTATTTTGGTGAATTTAATTGACTGCTTCATGTGTTTTAAAAACAAAGGAAATTTTAGAAGAAAAAAAGAATAGCTTAAGAGGAATATCATCACTTTGACTATAGTCATTTTGAGTTCCTAAAGTTTGATAGCATTGTTTACATTAGGCAAAATCTTACTTGTGTTCTCTATAGTGTTGAAAATGGATAAGTTCAACACAGAAACTTAAGAATCATCAGTATAAGAGTTATTTAGAACAGCAATTAAAATGTTCAGACCCAAAATGTTCAGAATATTGGATGACTAATCAATGAAGACAAAGAAACAGAGCCAGACGAACGTTAAGTCATGTGCTGACCTCTAACCGCCCCCCCCCAGTGGGACACATGGTAGGAACCATTTCCTGCTGCCTAACCTTGACTCCTGAGGTTGGCTGATTTCGCCAGTGTCATGTTTGTTCCTGGGTTCGTGTGTTTTAGTATGTATTTGCGATGTACAGTGGATACAGTCATCCTGGCATGTTGATCCACATGCCTGTCACATCTTGGTCCTTTTGCTCCTCCTTTCTCTCCTGTCTCCTGTCTCTAGATGGCGGCCATTTGTGAGCTACAGCATTTAACTGCGTAGGATATTCTTCAGGTTTCTCTTTCCTTCTCCACAGCGAACAGCAGCTTCATGCCAGATGCTCCAGCCGCCTGGACCCATGTGCAAGTCCAGTGAGAAATGTTTGTGCCTCTAACCAGCAGTGGGTATGGAATTTGCATGAGGTGGGATAATGCACTGATGAAATTTTTACTGTATGAACCTGGCTGTCTCACAGAGAGCGTGTTGTGCTTCGGCTACAAATGGAGCCTGGTATTCAAAGTAACATGTGAAAAACAATTTGCAAAAGCAAATTGAAAATCCAAACTTATCCATCCTATGATTTATTAGCAGTGAATTATCACAAGATACATACATAACAAATACTGAAATAACCAGTGCAGATGTTTGAACTTTTTACATTACTTTTATTTATCACTCTGAAAGAGAATCTGGAAGTTATTAAAGAAAGCACGAGTCACACACAGTTCTGAAGCCTTAACATTTGTTACTTATATTGTGATCAATAAGGAAATTACCTCCCACATGGATAAATCAAGTTAATTAAAAATGATAGACCTTTCACTAACACAGTTGGCTGCGCTCTGTAACGAAAACCTCTCTGCAATTAGGGAATGTGACCACTGGGTGTCAGTATTACGTTAAGCCTGTCCAGTGGTTCTGAGGTAATTTCTTGTAGCCATTTCACAATTTAGAAATCTGCCTTTTTCAAGAACTTCGAGCAAAAAAGAAAAAAAGTTATACTCAAAAGCATTTATGCTTAATTAGTCCAGCATTTGACTTTATTTAGAACATACCAAGACATTTGCATACCTCCAATAATGAATTTTAAAAATTTATTTTGAAAATACCTGGTAAAAGACAGTTATTTTTTGTTTGGTTAGTTTTGTTCATGTGTTCACTTTGGAAGCACATATAGCAAAATTTTATTCAGATTGCAATTGCAGTTATTAAGAATACTGCCAAATTACATTGCTCATTTCTCCATGGTAATCACTGAACTTTAAATCATTTATAAAATTGACAAGCGAAATGATGTGTAGAACTTCACATTTGAAATTTATGGGAAAATAATGTTATCTTACAGCATCTATTGTATTACTTGATGAAAATCCTGTGGATATTTATTAATGTATAAGAATTTATACACGTAGAATGTGATCAATGCTTACTTGATTTCTTTTATACAATACATATTGTGCAGAACAGTAAAATTAAGAAATAAAATTTTTAGTTAAATACATTAAATTGGAATTCTGGGTTTTAGGTTAGAACTATTTATAGAAGATCATGCATTCTTGCTGATAGAAATCAATGTACGTTTTCCTAGTGTTAGCTATTTTTTTCCTCAGGGTTAAGTGGGTTAGTATGCCCTATGTGCTAATCCACGTGTATGTTGCAATAAAACACCTTACTTTGCTCATAAAGAGAAGAGAGTCATTTAGCTGTGAAGACATAGTGAGGTACAAGGCTAAGGGTGTAGGGAATCTTCATGTTCTACTCTGACAAAAACTAATCCACGCCCACTAAATGGGCATGGCTCACTTTTGAAGTGGAGTGTGCCTGAAATAAGTCCTTGAAGGATCCAGCTTTCAAAGGTTCCAAATTTCTAATACATGAACTTTGATGTGATTAGTCTCATAAATTTACCTAGGGAAAACAGTGCTTATCAATTTTCTGATACACTGTTATATATTATATTATCCATGTACCTTGTTTCTTTAAGTATTTATTCAGGCTACTATTAACTCTTAAAACCTACTTTAGTAGATGAGCAAAAACTATAAATGCAACAATGATAATATTTAATGATACTGATAACTTTTACTTACCGAGCAAATCCAATAACACTTTAAATACATTTTTAAAATGCAATTCAGATTCTTAGTTTGATTACTCAAATTTTCATCCACAAATTTTCTTTGGATATGTTACTTCATTGAGTAACCTTACTAACATTACTTATAAACTTGCTTAATATTTTGTATCTGTTTTTAAAACTTTCCCACATGTAGATAAAGGTTTAACAATAATTTGCAAAATCAAATCTTATATATTTATCACACAGTAGTGTCAAAACTATTCTGTTTTTGTGTTCTATGTATAAGTTTAAATAGTATGTGGGAGTTGATGTCAAAATTTTAAGTAAAATTTGGTGTGTATGGGAGTCCATCAAACAAGAGACTAGACAATAAAAAAGTTTATGTACGTATCAACTGAAGTGAGAAGAAATTACATTCAGAGTAAAGTGTGATTTGTGTTATGGCTTAAGTCTGGATGCTCCCCCAAGCCTCACACAGTTAATCATGGGGAGGGGCTTCCAAAGGCATTTGTGATTGGTTCAGTGCCTGGCGCTGGGATTGGTGGTGTAAGTGCTGCTCTCCCCCAGGGGCTGGTAGCTGGCATACAGTATAGCAGAGGGAGGAGATGTGCTGTTTTCCATTTTTGTCCTTTCACTCTTGTCACTTGCTGCCGCCATGAACAGTTGTCCTTTAGCAACGCCAACCTCCCTTGCAGCCAGCTGATTATGGACTGAAATCTTCACAAACTGTGAGCTCAATTAACCTGTCCTTCCTTCATTTTGGGTGTTGGTATTTTGTCCCAGCAACAAGAGAACAGCAACCGAGATAATTTTAATGCATATTTTTAAAAATTTATGGTAGTCAGTATTATTTATTTTTACTTGGGCTACCAAATAAGTGCAATGAGAAAAAATAGTTCAATGGCTGTATAAATTATATCATATAAAGAAAAATTGAAATAAAAGAGTAATGCACTATAAAACCTAATCAAGTTTTTGAATTTCATAATGCCACGTACTTTTTTCTCTGTTCTTATCTATTTTTTTTTGTTTTGGTTTACATTCCCTTTCTCCTTTAAATGACAGTTTCTATGAAGGCTTTTGTCTTGTCATGGCCCAAGTATGGTTTTGAGTCAATGGCTTTTGTAACATGCTTGTATCACCTAACTGATCTACCACAGTGAATATTAGTAACACATTTCTAGATGAGAGAATCTCCCAGACCAAACTCTCATCAGGTGGGAATGGTTGGGAATCATGTAAGTTTTCTTCGTTCAGGGATATCTTACTATAAATGAATTACAATTAGAGTATTTATTTAGTTATCAACAAAATTTTTTTTAAATTCGTGTGGTATCTTAGTGTTTTAGAGTACAGTGAGAATGAAATGTAGTAATTTGATTATACATACTTTTTCCCATTTTTAATTTGCTTTATAGTTTTAGTTTAAAAACAATTTATGTTTATAGTAACAAGTGTAAATGAAATGAGTAAGGAAACAATAACACTTTGTACCTCTTCTCCTTTAACTTTCTATTACTTAATAGAAGTTAAATAAAAATAAACAGTATTTAACAACACCAAATATTGCTGTTGCTATTTCTCTGTTCTCACAATTAATAAGTACTATCCCCAGAATCACTAATGGCTCTAGGAAGATTCTGAGGATGTAAGAAAACAAAAAATAAGTTATTTTATCAGACTGATGAGTTATAAAATGAATTTTAAAATGAATATGAAGAAAAAATATAATGTCCTCATAAGGAAACGATGCCCATTTTATGTCCTCAATGCAACTTACAGATGGAAGACTTCAATATATTATGAAACATGATTTTAGTTCCCAGAGCAACATGGATGAGCCATTAACACATATACAAGGAAAATAATCATGGTAACTTGGAGACTGTTCATTTATTCACTATTCAAAAGAATAGAATATGGTATCATTTGGTTCTCATTCACTCGTAACAAGCTAAATATTAACCAATCATGTGACATCCCTTTAAAAATGTATAGTATTCAACTTTCGTATATTGTTAACCAAGATCTAATCTTATTTCTCTTCATTTCTATGTGAGTGAGTGCATAAAGGCTATTAGTATGACAGTGTCAGCTGCATGCTAAAACTTTTTATATTATTAAAGATTTTTTAAAATGTTCAGAGCTTGAGCATTTATCAGAAGTTTATTCTGCTTCAAATGATTCACAAATTACTTTATAGAAAACACCTAATTTAATCTTCATAGAAATTAAGTATGTGTTATCTCTATTTTGAGATAAAAATTGAATAGTCAATAAATAAATGTTTAGGCAGTGTCAGTTTGCAAGAATCTGGAGTCAGTGACAAGTTTTTAAACTAAGGTAAAAACTAAAGACAATATCTATATTTTACAAACTTGTTTCATTCAGAACTTTCAGAGATAATTATTCAGTATATGTCCCAGAAGTACTTGATACTGAAATATAACAGTCTTTATAATTTCAAACTTTCAGAAAGAACATATCTTATTTAAAAACTCAGTGTGATACACCTTTTCTGTAGCATTTGCCCAAATGTAAATCAATGGCACGCTTCTGCACAAGACTCACTCTCTTTAGATACCAGCAAGTTTCTTGGTTTCCAGGTAAACATCATGTCTGTCAATTACCCACAAATCAGGCTCCACAACTGTCTTCAGGTTCCGTACTATTCTAAAAGTATGCAGACTAACTTGCAGTACTCTACTCATAACTGAAGCTACATCATAGGACAAAAGATTAAAAAGTAGAAGCAGTTTCAGGAAAAGGAGACACACAAGGCAAAATCAGAAAGGATTCTAGACATAAAACTTCCAGTATTTATAAGCATTTTGCCCCTGGTAGAAATATTCAAGTACTGTAGCTAACTAGGAAAACTCAACTGTGCTTGAGTGCCAGTTGTCCTTGGTTTGTATTATGCTCTGTGGTTATTGTAAGATTGTTGATGTTACTCAGAATGATGAGTAGAAGTTCTGAGTGCTGCATGGTCCAAATCCTGAGCTCTCAAATCATGTTGTTGGCACTTCTTGCATGAATAGCCCCTATCCTTAGTCATATTTTTAGTAAAAACTAGTGTTGCATTAATTGAACACACCATTGTATAATGAGGGACCCATTATAATTAAAAATCATACTCTGATCCCCTGGGAAAGTCCACACCTATACACACTGGTATATACTGTTGCGTATATAGATGTGGAATTTCCCAAGTGGGCTCACTAGAGAAAGAGGGGTGTAGGGAGACATAAATAAGAAAGAACTGGTTTACACAATTGTGGAGGCTTGAAAAGTCCAAACTCTGTAGAGTAAGGCTGGTTCAGAAACCCAGCGAAGAGTTGCAGCATTTGTAAACAAAACTATTGGAAAAATTCCCTCTCCTTCTAGAGGAGTTAGTCTTTGTCTCTAGCACAATCAACATATTGAAGGAAACAAATTACAGAGAAGAAACTACTCTACTCAAAGTCCACAATCCACCAGTCAAAGTGTTAATCCTTTCCAAAATGCACTGAAGCATTCAGAATAATTTGAGATTATCTGGGCACTGTGACCCAGTCAACTCGAAACACAACTTTACCATTGCATAGTTTCTTTTATATGAGAAACCCAAAGTACAAAGGAATTAAAGAGAATAATAAAGGATAGATAACGGGAAACAAGGATATAGATCTTTTTCACAAGAGAAGGAAACTAAGGAAGAGGGTAAAGACAGGAGGGAAAGGGAATGCAAAAAGAGTTAAGGTGAGTTATGTACATTTGTCAACACTCCATAATGAATGCAATCATTAGATAATGCAAATATGTATTAGAAAAAATAAAGTTTAAAAAATGTTAAAATGTTAACACACCAAGAAATCACCTTTAGGGAACCAAGGATAGAAGCCAATGAAATTCTTTTATATATACTTTCTATTGGATTGATACAATTGACAAAGTGATCAATTGTTCATTTTTTTCCCTAGAGATTTTAACACCAATATTAATGAAATGATTTTTTAAATTCCTTAATTCATTTACCTCTTTGTGGTTTGACACAAATCCAAGATAACAAAACAGAGCAATACCTCTTAGAGTGGTTCTATTTAGAAGGAGAGAAAGAAACCAATTTGGCCATGTGCTATGACTTTCCTTGAGAAGACCTACTACTCTTCCTCATATTGAATTTCTGCCACAGACTCTCAACATGTTTGATCAAACTGATTGACCACCCTAATTATGCTGAGGAGAGAGAGCTCAGGCCTCCGGAGTGGTAAACTAATGGGTTGAAAAGCAGAAGTGGCTTCCATGAGAAAAGCAAACACAGAATCTCCTATCAGGGTGCATTACCCAACAAGGAAGTTAAGCCTGGGAGATAGATAGTCCCTAAGCTGCACAAAAGAATCCAAGACCATTGAGAGCTGTGGAGATGCCAAACATCTACAGGGCCCACTGCTTCTTTGTAGTTGTCCACTGGCTGCAAATGGCACCAATGTAAAGGCTTTAGTAAGAGGCTGTGTGCCTCTTCTCCTCAACAAGTGATAGCTTAGTATTGCATTTGCAGCTATTATTTAAATTACGGAAAGACCAGCTTTGATTTAAATCTCAAACAACCACAGAGCCTGTGTGATAAGTTCCTCTGGGGGCTGGAGAGATGCTCTTTGTATGTGTACAATAAGACATAGATGTGCTTCTAAATTTTATTTTCTATTCCAAGCACTGAAAGATATTAGAAGTCATGCAAGAAAAATACAATTCAGTGCACTATCAAAACACTCAGTATTCTTCTATTCAAATAATAGGTATTTTTCTGACATACTAGGAAAATGTCAGAATTTTTTCAAAAGGTAGAAAACTAACCATTGTAGTCATCTGTTTAAATCAGTGAGTTAGACACATGATTTATTTATATAACTGTCAATGTCACTTATGAGATAAAATAAATCAAAGTAATCATATTATCAAGTAGTCAAAGACAAAATAAAAAGTAATTTTTGAGGGCTTACCATGTAGAATTGGGGCAAAGATGTTTTTAAAAGTGCTTTGCAAATCTCACTGGCTTTTGCACTGGTTTTTTTCTCTGCTTTTTCCTCAGAATTTAAGCTTTCCACCCCGCTTCTATTTTATCTAGCTTTGTGTTTCCTGAGCCAGTGCAGTGGCAGTGACTGGTGAACCATTTGGAAGAGAGGATTAGAACCAATGCTCAACAAGCCTGATTTCATTATCTTACAGTCACGATTATATTTATACAATTTTGTTCCTAGATGCAGATATTGTTACCAGCTGCATAGGCTCCTACATGGAGGTTTTCTTGCTCACAGCTGAGCAAATCCAAGGAAGTTATTTATTTTGATCAAAAGATAAAAAGGATTTATACAAAGTTGGCTTGGAGAAGATGGGGGGCTGTTTGCCTCTTATCACCCTCCCACTGCTCCTAGGTCTTTATGACAAGGAACAATGTGGGTCTGGGATACAGTGAATCTATAGCCATATTTGGGCTGGATTTATCCATTTTGTGTCCCTCTCCGATACCTAATGGTGCCAGTATCTATGTGTTCTGAACATGCATGTAGACAGGAAAGATGGTGATGCTGGTGTGTACCCTGGGTCTGAGGGAGTCTGGAGAAGCCACTTTCCTTTTAAAGACACAATCTAACTTTTAAAGTTCCCTTTTGAGGTGGCCGGTACAATAGTATATGAATGCTACAAACCTAACATTTCCAAAACCTTCTCTCAGTTTTGTGGGCATGATATAGACTGCGCTTTGGCGATTCTGATTGAGAACTAAATGACAAAGAGAGGGAGTGAACAGGACTTGGGTTCTATTAGCATAGTCACAGCCAAGGGGCAGGTTGTAGCACTAGTGAATTTCTTGACTTCCTCAGTCCAAAGCTTGTGAAGCTGGGACTGCAGGACAGATGCTGGCAGAGACTGTGTGTGTAGAAGAGATGACATATATTCTACTGTTATTTCCTTGTCCTATACCGAAGTAGTAGAGGTAGAGGAATTACTGAGGAGAAAGAGAGCACACAGATATAGTAGCACCCTTTCTGTTATTTTATTTACATTTATCCCAACCCCACTGGATAAACTTGTATATTGGAAGAAAAACATTTCAAATTTGCATGGGCCAAGTCTACACACAACCAAGAGTAGCCAAAATATCACAGAAAAGTGGGTTTTTCCTCTGTCTTAGCATAGTCTCTTCCTGTGGATTATCCATATTCATTACATTCAGCTATGCTAAGTGAACAAATAGTCTCTCTTGTTCCCTACTTAAATATAAAGATATTATGATACCAATTTTCTTATTTCCTCAATTTCCTCAATATCCAAACAGAAAAACTAAGATTGTATTTATTTAAAGAGGTTATTAATGCAATTGTGAGTAAAAAATGGTTTATATAAGTAGAACACTGGTTTGTGAAAATCAAATGAAGCATTAATATGATTTTGATAAGTAAAACTTAAGCTAACAAAAATTGCTTGGAAACAGAAACTAGGTCTTCTTTAAAATAATTATGTTATAATTAAGATTCAAATAAATATGATAAACATAAATAAGATTCAAATGTTATCAAAATTTTATGAAATACTACTTAAGTGACATCACAGCAAGAAGTTATGCCTTGCTTCCTTGAAGATCTCATAGTTTTAATTAGCTATGCAAATAGGCATAGGAAAGTTTTATATAAAGCAGTAAGAGATAATAAAAGATCACCATGAGATTATGCAAAAGTGACTTAGAGTCTTAAAGAAAAATAAAATCTCTAGGGCAGACAGAAATGCATTGGATCTCCCCATTATTCCTTGGTCTTCTTCAATAGTATGCCATCCTGCACGCAATGTGATATGTGTGGTTCGCTAAATACAGCAGAGCTTTCACTCCTAGCACTTGCTTTGTTTTTTTAATGCCTGGGCAAATGTCCATCACTTCCTGCCACTCAAAACTAACTCTACTTTTAAAGATTCAGCTTCATACAGAGATCTTTTTGGAGGTGCCAGCCACAGTTGAGCCAGCTGGGAGAGGACAGGAAGCAGTACCATGCCTGTGAGCCACCCAGCACGCAAGGAGAGAAGACTCCCACTCCCACTAAGCAACCTACTGATTCCTGATTTGGAGGAACACAGGTTGAGATGACAGCAACTGAAGTAAAAGAACAGGTTAAGGCCGATATTAAGTCAAACAACTGGCTTTGCAGACTTGAGCATCTGTTTAGAGAATAACAGCATGCAATATAGAAAATATTGTGGATTTCCTACTGCCTTGTTTTTGAAGTCCAATATCATTCTCATTGTTTTGTTTTATTCCCTTTAAAATTAAAAAAAATGTTTAAAAATCATTTTGGGAGATTTTCCTGCAAAAAGTTTACATTTCCCTCAGAATTTTTATGCTTGGAGTTAAGAATATTTTTTTTTCATGTTTGGTGGCTGGTAATTTTTTCTGTATAGCATTTTGCAAGGCATTATTATCTTTGATTTACCTTTATTAATTTTGTTTGAAAAATCAAAGAATGAAATGTTTTATACTCTGATTATCTCCTCCATTATCCTCCCTGCCCAGCACCATGTTACATTCCCCAAAGGCTGGGCTGTGATTCCCCCTGAAAGATGAATTCGCCTTATTGTACTTTTTGGCCTTTTATTTTGTGTTTCTAAAAACTGAGTTTTTGTTTTGTTTTGTTTTTTTAATGTTATTCTTTTTTTTTTCTTGGAGGTAGTAGAAATACAACAGAACAAGACAGAACAAAGCCAATTGAGACAGTACAGTGACTTTGGTACAGAACTTGACAGCAGGTTACCAGGATAACAGTAATCGGTACCATAATATGTTTCATTATCTTCACAATAGTTGTCTAATTAGTTAAGTATAGCAAAATCAAACCAAAGGCAGAACATTATAAAATCAATAGAAAGAGAATATTGAATGCAGTAAAACAATTAATCATAACGAAGGCAAAACTGAAAACAACACTTGGTTTCAAAAAGAAGATAGAGGAGACCCCCCCATATTTGCTATGTTGCATACAGTCATCCTGCCAAGAGATGCTTAGACCTCTGTCCCTAGTTGGTAATGGGGGGGGAAGTCTAGGATATTTGATTCCAAGCCCTCGCACCAGTAGGCTTACAAAACACTACAGGGTCTCCTCCTGGCTCATGCCAGAGGAAGGCACTTACCAACAGGGCAGGTGAATCGCTGCTTTGTGCAGGCTCGTGGGTTCCAACATGGCCATGGCCGGATCTCAGGGTCGTTCTCTAATCTGCTATTCTTTAGGGAATATAAGGAAAGAGCAAGATGAAAGAAAGCTCAAAGCAGATAAGGTAGTTTTTGAAAACTGGGATAAGGTTGGAAATCCGCCCCCCAGTGGAAGATACGAGCTGCTGGGTGGCAGAAAGACCACTGAGAGACTGAGAGCAGCAGCTCAGGAGAATAAACCTCTGGTGTGAATCCTCACATAGACCTTGATTCCTCTGCCTGAAGCAGTAGAACAGAGTTGGGGAGCAGGTGGAGAGAGGAGTGGAGTCTGATGAGAGCTGTCACACCAGGAGGCAGAACAGTCACAGCCCTGGTATGATCCTCCTGTCTTCTCACTGAAATTTTTGTCTAAACAGATGAAGGACACTGGGATTGAATTTCCAGTTTGTCAAGAGTCTAACTTTAGTTGATGTATATTTCTTGAATAACAATAGAAAACAAATGAATTGAAATACAGGAAAGCCAAACAAATGAATCAATATATAGAAATGCCCAATAATTGTAGTTCAGATGTGTCTTAGGCAGTTGAGTTAATTAGAACTATTATAGGCAGTCAGACAGGGGTAGGCCCTAAGAAGCCAGTGCAGAAGACACAGACACCTCTGCAGTGGGTCAGATCTCCAAACAAAAGACAAAACAAATGTAACCACACTCTAAGTGTAAATGTCAGCGATTGATATTTTAAATAGGAATCCATCACCGTGAGGAAGCCAGAAGTCACTAACCCGACTCTCTACAAGGCAAAGCCCCTGTTCTGTATTTATGCCCTCCTGCTGCTTGACTTGCTTCCCCACTGGATCTAAGCTTAATTTTACCTGAGCAATTACACTCCTAATCTTACTGGATGACAATAGTTCTGTCCCACCTCATGCCTCCCTGTCTTGAGAGTTCCCATGTTTTCCCCACCTTGGACCCTCCTCACCTCCTGGTTTTGCTCTATAAGAATCCCTGGGAAAGGCAGGATCCTCATCAACCCACTGGGGAATCCTTTTGTCTCTTTCTCAGACAGAAGCTTTTTTCTCTCAATAAATATATTCTGCACTTAACCTCTATTCCTAAAATTCATTCTTCAATTTTAGAGAACATGAATTCATATTGGACATCTAGTAGTTTGGGAGTTTCTTTCCCCTGCATTAACTGATTTTTTTTTATTTTAAGAAAGAATGAAAAGAAGATTTTAAAAAGACAAAACAGAAAAAACAAGAAGAAAAGTGGAATACAGAGTTCAAAAAAATTAACATCATAAAATCTCCAGTTGATACATTACATATTGTTAACAGTAGTTGTTAAAGTTACAGAGTCAAAGCATAAAAATTGGCTAGACACTCAAACATTGACAACATAAACTCTTCTGTTCAAAAATCTAACAAAAACTTAGTAATATGATCATCTATTTTAGACACTATGCATACCATTATATCCTTTAAAGAACTTTCCTTCCCTTTCACTTTTACAATATCTATTATATCTATTATACCTTTATAACTATTATACCATTTGGATAGCATTATTCTCTCTGTTCTTATTATTTTTAACACTAGAGAGACAATGTGACATTTACTAATGTGAGTCTTGTTTATTTCACTAATGGGGATATTCTCAAGTTGCCTCCATTTACCAATAAAGGCCTCAAGATCATCCTTTTTTATGGCTGAGTAATATTCCATTGTATAAAAATGCCACATTTTTTTCATTCACTCTGCAGTTGATGAGCATTTTAGTTGTTTCCAAGATTTAGCTGTTACAAATTGTGCTGCTATAAACATGGGTGCACATATATCACTGCGACATGACCTTTTCAATTTTTCTGGGCAAATGCCTAAGAATAGCTGGATTGAATGGAACTTCGAATCCTAGTGATTTGAAGAATCTCCATACTGACCACCACAGTGGTTGCACCAGTCTGCACTATCTCCAACAGTGGAGAAGTGTTCCTTTTTCCCTGCATCCTCGCCAACATTTGTTATTAGTTGTTTTCTTCATGGCAGCCATTCTTTCTGGGGTAATGTTGTTTTAATTTGCATTTCTTGAATGGCCAGTGATGGTGAACATTTCATCATATATTTACTTGACATTTGTATATCTTTATCAGAGAACTGTGTGTTCATCTCCGATTCCCATTTTTGGAGTGAGTCTTTGAATTGCGGGGGCTTGATGTTTTTCAGTTCTTTATTTGTTCTGTATATAAGTCCTTTGTCTGAGGGATTGTTGGCTAAAATTCTTTCCTATTCTGTGGGTTTTCTTTTCACTTTGTTGGTGATTTCTTTTGAAGTGCAAAAACTTTTTTTTTTTTGCAAAAACTTTTTAGTAATACGAGATCCCAGTTGTTGATTCTTTGAAGTATTTCCCATGCAGTTTGCATTTTATTCATGAATTATCTCCCTAGCCTTATGTCTCCAAGATTTTTACCTACTTTGCCTGCCAGTCAATTTAGTGTTTCTGTTTTAACATTTAGATCCTTGATCCATTTTGATTTTAGTTTTGTGTATGGTGATAGGCATGGCTCTAGTTTCAGTCTTTCACATGTGGAAAGCCAATTTTTCCAATACCATTTATTAAAGAGGCTATCTTTTTTCCAGTGAACATATTTAGCCCCTTTGTCAAATATCAGGTGACTAAGTGTCTTTGTGGTAGTGCTTGCATCTTCTAATGGGTTCCATTGATCCTCAGGTCTGTTTCTTTGCCAGTACCATGCTGATTTTATGACTGTGGCTTTGTAGTACAGTTTAAAGTCAGGAATTGAGATGCCTCCTGTCTTGCCTTTATTGCCCAGAATTGCCTTTGCTGTTCTAGGTTTCTTCTGGTTCCAAATGAATTTTAAGAATGTTTTCTCAAGATCTGTAATGTATGTTGATGGTATTTCGCTTGGGATTGCATTAAATCTGTGTAACAGTTTTTGGAGTACGGCCATTCTCACAATGTTGTTTCTTCCTAACCAAGAGCAAGGAATACCCTTCCATTTTCTAATATCCTCTACAATCTCCTCTTTTAGAGTAGTATAATGATTAGTATATAGGTCTTTTACATTCTTGGTTAGCTTGATTCTTAGGTATTTCATTTTTTTATGCTATTTTGAAAAGTGATATTTCCATAATTTCTTTCTTGGTGAGTTTTTTGTTTGTGTACAGGAATGCTATTGATTTTCAAGTGTTGACTTGTATCCAGCTATGCTGCTCAATTTGTTTATTAGCTCTAGAAGTCTTTCAATGGAGTTTTGGGGTCTTCTATTTAGAGTGTCATGTAATCTGCAAATAATGATAATTTAATGTCTTCTTTTCCTATTTTTATGCCTTTTATTTTTCCCTCTTGTCTGATTGCACTGGCTAATATTTCCAAAACTATATTGAATAGGAGTGGTGATAGTGGACACCCTTGATTTGTTCTGGATTTTAGAGTGAAAGATTTCAGTTTTTGTATATTTAGTATAATGTTAGCTGTTGGTTTGTCATAGATGGCCTTTATGAGAGTGAAGTACATTACTTCTATTCCGAGTTTCTGTAGGGTTTTTATCATGAAAAGGTGTTGGACTTTATCAAAACATTTTTATGCATCTATTGAGATGATCATGTGGTTTTTATTTTTGGCTCTGTTGATGTGGTGTATTGCATTAATTGATTTGCATATGTTGAACCATCCCTGCATTCCTGGAATGAATCCCACTTGTTCGTGGTGTATAATCTTCTTAATTATTTGCTGCATTCTATTTGAAAATATTTTATTGTGAATCTTTGCATCAATATTGATTAGTAAGACTGGTCTATAGTTCTCCTTTTTGGCTGGGACTTTCTCTTTTTTTTGGTATCAGAGAGAAACTTGCCTCCGAGAATGAATTAAGGAGGACTGCTTCTCTTTCAATTTTATTGATGAGTTTAAGGAGTATTGTCATTAAATCATCTCTAATTTTTTTTATAGCATTCAGCTGTGCATCCATCAGGACCTGGGCTTTTCTTTGTTGGTAAGTTTTTAATTACATTTTCAATTTCAGTAGCTGATATTGGGTTATTCAAAATTGCTATATCTTCTTGGTTGAGCTTTGGTAGTTCATATGTTCATAAAAATTTGTCCATTTTCTCTGTGTTTTCCACCCTATGTGAGTAGAGGTTTTCAAATTAGGTGTTCATGATCTTTTTAATTTCCATGGGATCTGTAGTAATTTCCTTCTTTTCAGTCCTTATTGCGAGGATTTGAGTTTTTTCTTTCTTTTTCTTGATACGATTGGTTAGGGGTTTAATGATTTTGTTTATTCTCTCAAAAAAACAGCTTTTTGATTCATTAATTTTTTTTTTTAGTTTCAATTGCATTAATTTCTGATCTAATCTTTACAATTTCCCCTCTTTTATGAGTTTTGGGTTTGACTTGCTCTTCCTTTTCTAGAAGCTTGAGATGTAGCATTAGGTTATTTATTTGTGTTCGTTCCATTTTCTTGATGTCACTATTTATTGCTGTATATTTCCATCTTAGGACGGCTTTCATTGTATCCCATAGGTTACGGTATGTTGTATCTGCATTTTCATTGTAGTGTAAGTATTTTTTATTTCCTTTTTAATTTCATCTGTAACCCACTGATTATTCAGAAGGTTGTTGTTTAATTTC